>JAQFYR010000538.1:0-12381 GCA_034694985.1 Campodea silvestrii
TAATAAACGTACAGAGACTGGCAAAATCGTGTTTTTAATTTAAGTGTTTATTCTCTGTAGTCTCGAACTGTATTTATGTATGTATATACTAATTTTACTGACTTATTCTGATTTTCTTCCATATGTTTTCAAGTGTATGAGAAATGATCCATTATGCACAGCGTAATTGCTGACTGGTAGCGGAATATCGATTACGTTAAATATGTGGAAATTTGTTATTATATGACTGCCAAGCCCTGTTTCCGTGTGTTCCATTTGCCATGACCCCCTACACTAGCTCAAACGAACGACCCGCTCATGTACACACGATCCGAGCTCGATTTCCATACCTTAGCTACATGATTTCGAGCCCGAACTGCAGCTGTTGTACACGAGCCGAGCTCGAGCTCGCTGGACGGCAGCAATACACATGGACAACACCAGTGATGGAACGGGTCACAAATTTTTACCCGGTGACCCGATGACCCGGAATCCATTTGACCCGGTGGTGACCCGAACTGACCCGTTTGTTCTTTTGACCAAAAATAACAGTTTCACAATCTTTAGGTGGTTATTGAATTTCTATAATGATAATCACAACAAAAAATTTGCCAAAATATTGGTTTGAAAACAAGCAGAAGAACGTGGGGCAATCTAGAAAATGGATAAAGAAGAATCCCACTGCCACAATGCATGGAGTTAAGCTCATTTTCAACTTGCAATTACTCAGCTATTTATTAACGAAATTGAACAAATTTTGCGTCTAAAATATAGGAAATGATCTCATCTTTCTGATGGAAGTGAAATTATTTACTTTAAATACATGTTTGCTTGTCAAATTTAAAATGTTCCTGTGGTTGAAAAGTTGCAATTTTTCGGATTTTTTTCCGTAGTTTTATTTAAAGTAATCATGAAAATAAAAATACCCACTGAAAGTTCATATCATGTATATTATGACCATATTTTTATTTTCGATTTTACTTCAATTTGAAGGTACGGAAAAATTCCCAAATATCGCAACTTTTCACTTTTCAACCATACGAAAATTTTGAGTTTGACAAGCAGACATGTATTTAAACTAAATAATTTCACTTCCATCAGAAAGTTGAGATCATTTCCTATATTTTAGACACAAAATTTGTTCAATTCCGTTAATAAATAGCTGGGTAATTGCAAGTTGAAAATGAGCTTAACTCCATGCATTGTGGAAGTGGGCTTCTTCATTATCCATTTTCTAGATTGTCCTTAAAACTGTTGGATCGAGTTGTGGTCATTATCAGCATCATAAGCGGTCAAGCCAATTTTTGTTGCAAGCTCTATCAAGTTCAAAAACTACACATTGAAAGTCAGTAGCGTGAACTGACCATTTTAATTTCTAAGATTATAATCAAAATAAAAATAATGACAAAAGCAAAAAGTGAAACTGTCAACACGAGAAAGAAAACACGAAAATAAGCTGATGTAAAAGAAAAAGTAATAACAAAACGGATTCAACTTAAAGAAAATCTAAATACACCTCGCAAAACAATCTAAGAATGTCTTCTTACAATTACTTCCAGATTCTGATTCACACTACAACATTCATCTGCAGTCATGGCAACGTTTAATTCAACAACATGGCTGCAGAGCAACGAGAACAGCAGCAATGTCGTTTGTTTTTATTGTAGTCCCTAACACCATGGAACAATTTTATTGAGTGCTGTTCTTGTTTATTATCATGAGACTCAATTACAATAAAATGCAGAGTCGTTTGTTGGAACAATGGTCAAGAGCACTTGTGACGTCACCCTATGCTGCGGTGACTAACTTGTAGTAGGAAACATCAACTTTATTGCAATTACGAAATCAAATTTATGTAATTTCGATCTGTCGATATTAAATGCACAGTCCTTTATTACATATACACATCGGAAAAAAAAACGCAGGCGTTTTATTTTTGATGACATACATAGTAAATATTGCCCTTGAATTAATTTAGAATATAAATCAAATTCTTGGAAATAATACAGTATTTGAAATAATTTGAAAATAATATAGCATAGTAAATGATAAATTTACTTGGAGGAAAATAAACATTGTTGAAAAGTTGTTTTCCATGTACAAAAGTGAAAAGATGAAGAAAAAGAAATTAATTTGACTGCATGGAATAAATTATGAAGGAAATATAGTTTAGTTGAAGTTTCTTCTTTTATAATTATAGTTTACTTGAAGTTTCTTATAGTATTAATTTTAATACTGTATGTGGTACACAATAGCAAAACTTGTACCGGTATTTAAGTTTCATAAGTGCAATATAACTTGGAAAGAACAGAACCTATAAAGATTTCATAATTCGTAAAATATTAATAATACATTACCGGTACGTACCTCGGAAGAAAAAAAAACTTGTCGGAAACATAATATTTACGAACGTTATTAGTAAATATATTTTGAAAGCACTATCGAAAAGTTCTTATGGCAAATAGCAACGGTACCATTTGTAGTTATTGCTTTCAGTGTCATATGTTCCCAAGTACCGTATATATTTATTAGTTTTGAGATGTTCGACCAAATGCCAGAAATGATATTCTCTTCTTTATGAAAAGTAAAGTAAAATATATTAGCACGTATAACCTCACTGGCATATAACTCTTTAAACCAGCATTAATCAGTAATAATCCATTCAAAAAATTGGAAGATTGCCTGTAACACAAACAACAAAAAAGTTCTGTGAAACACATTCACACCAATCGTTAAATTTCCAAGCCTTCAAATGTTTCAATTGTAGTAACATGTCAAATTTGTCCACATTAAATTGGACATGTCCGACACAATAGCAGCGAATCTAACAAAACAACCACTGGATGGATAAAACCACTCGGAGAAAAGCACATCAAATATATAACAAGAAGGCCTCTTTCTTTACACATCGCTATCGATTTCATCTTGTTTTGTGACGTTTCTCTTTTCACAAAATCTTTTCAATAGTCACGTTTCAATACCATCATACAACTGCGGTGTACTATTTCCTCATTTAGCAAAATTCTACGGGGTAAAAAAAAATCCGAGTAGTGGAGAAAAAAAGCTGGTTTTTCTCTCTTTTGTTTTCTTCTCGTTCTAAGTCCCAGGATTAAATCGTAACTTCCGGTTCCGTTGCTCCGTTAATTACTTTTGTACTTTTTCCACTCAAAATTGAAAGGAAAACGCGGATATCATAACTTTCGCAGAGGCGCAGAAACGAGTCAAGAGTTTTGGAAGTGGAATTCGTGGAATGTTTGGATGAAAATGGATTTCAGTGTTCATAGTCACTTCAAACGGAAGTAAATTAAAGTTGTCAGATGAAGAGAGGGAAAAGTAAAATGAAAAGATTTTTCACCAGTTGGTGGAATATTAGTCCATATGTGTATATAGAGAGTAAGGTGGAATAGTTTATTCATATTCAGCTGTGGTTACGTTTTAACGTTTAAGTAATGATACTAAACGATGACCTCATAAATATTGGTATAAATGCTAAGTATAAGTTTTCCCCGTACTTGTTTGCTATCGGAAAAAAATCGGAAATCTCTCTAACTATATAAATTTCTCACTCATAGTTTCGATAGTCACTTTCCATTCAATTTAAGCTCAGTTTAGGTCTGAGGGACAAGTTAGGTCTGGTATGGTCACTGGTCAGGTTGGAAATTGGAATTAATAAATAGGTCCCATAGGAGCATACTGTACCTTAACGTATTATAAATTTGTGATAACCTGAATTTACCTCAACTTTTTTTTTACATGTGACGAATTGTATGGATGAAAAGCACATGCATTAATATAGATTAACAAACTTGTTTAATTGGTGTTCCTCATACGAAATTACACATTTGATACTTCCGATAATTGTATCTTTTATAATAGGTGTGCAGAAATGCAGTGCCACTTGCGGAAAAGCGCTTAGTTCTGAGATCTGACTACACCACGAAAGATCCAGCAGCTTTTATTCAGGTTAATGGACTTAGAACCTTTGATTCTTCCAATATTATCTTATATAGATCCCGCCCCAACCACATTTAATTGGGTACTGGGGATTTAACACCCCTGGGATGAAAGCCAGACGTAGTGTTATACTGAGAAATACCACTATACTATGGGTTAAGAACATATTGATCCGCACATCCAGGATTATAAGTTCGTTCAGAAATGCACTTATAGGAATGGTGTAGTTTTGCATATACAAAGGTCACGATTGTTCAACAAAACAAATTATTTATACATAATATTGATAAAAATCCATTCAGTTCAATTTTTGTCAATATTACCAAGATTCTTCTGTTGAATTTTTTTTAATTATTGATGTGCAACATGCAAACGAACATATATTCATCTACGGTACTTTATAAAACTTACGTCGTTTGTACAGCAGCCTTAAAACGTAGTTCCAATTACTGATATAATTATATACTGTACATTGAATTTTAGTGGTCACAGACTTCGAGAAGTGTGTTTTCTATTTATATTAGGGCAAGAATTCCATCCCACAGTAGAGGAAGAAACATACGAGAGCATGATGCATATTTATCGCATTCTCGGATATGAGAAGACGACAAAGAATACTGAAGAGTACTGTATATTAATGTGACAGTCTTAGTGAAAATATTTATAACATTTCAAGGCAAAAGTGCAAACAAGTTGGATAAATGAGAACTGTTCAGCTCCTATACCAGAAATGCAGATTGGACTAACTACCTTAGATTGTGGGATCGTCACAATAAATTCCTTTTAAAACAAGCTTATCTATATATTCTGAAAAAGGCTTCATCGTTTTATTGTCACAGAGAAAATTCTAGTTAACCTTCTAGTCAATTTTCTGTTTATTCCATAGAAAAATAATTAAGAACTCCAGAACGATAATAATGTATTACCGAAATCTATTTTTATACATTTCAATTTCTATTTTCCCATTCCATAACCATGAAGAAACTCCCTACATGAAAGTCATCTCATTAAATGTTTAAATCCTTCTCTGATGTTATTCGCATGCCTTGCGGGCTTGAGGTTGAATATTTTCTTAATGTAAAACTCTTTTTCTAACTCGTTTTACAAAATGCATCAAATTAATTCCTGTCTTTAAAGTATAAACATTCTTTGTGTGACAACGACTTTGCTCACAGCACGACAAGTGTTCTTACACGCTGAGAAATTACACGCTTTGCCGCAGAACGACGCGAGGCTGCTTGTGTACAAGGAACTAGAATCATGGAATTTTGTTTAATAATGAAAGAGCGGTTATTTTGTTTCAATAATCTCTGTGGGATTATTTTTATTTTTGTCAATTCATTTTCCTCGCGATTTCTTTGGCAATGGAATGAGTTAAGTTTAGTTGTACGATATACAATGTTGAAACATTACGCAAAATATTAATTGTTTGTATTAGAGAAAACTCCACTTATGGGTATACCAACGCCTGTAGATAAAGACCTGCATTTGTGTCTATATTTTGTTACACGTATTTCATTTAAGAGTCTTCCGGGAAGCCGGCACTGGGAAACGGGGCTTTTGTCTTATAAAATGGCCAAAAACTTTTTTTATGAAAATCGCAAAAGTAGGGGACATTTTAATTTGTATCTACTTTAATATCGTTCATTGAAATATATTTTTTTTACGTACACTTCACCATTAATATAAAAGGATACTGTTTTATTTTCCCAATAGCTGTGACTGTAAGCAAAAAAAATCGAAATTTCAAAAGGGCCGTATTCATGGTAAATTCAAATTAAAAATACTCCTACTTTTCACAATAATTTTGATAAACACCTTTTTAGTCTTTTTATGGCACGAAAACCACGTGCCGGTTAAGGACTACCACTCCGGAAGACTCTTAAAATGACTTTTACGGTTTTCTGAAAATAAATCAATCTGGAACATCCAAAAACCGCTTCCATGGTAGTATAATTGTCCGACCAATTATTTTTTTAAAAGATCTAGTTATTAAAATAGTCCAGTTTTGAAAACAAACGAACATATATTCAATTTGGTGTTGACCACATTATCACCAAAATGGTACTACCGAGTACCGATATAAAAAAAAATGTGAACATTTCATTCGCGCGCTCCCATGTGATGGCTTCTGCACGGGAGACTTTTACTTTTCTTTCATGGAACAGCAAACAGCTCTCTGGGTTTCACAATAATTCATCAATCCTTTTTATTTGCTTTTATAGTACAATGCCGTAGTTTTTGCAACGTGTCTCCATCAGAATTGTCAATATACTTTCCCCAGCCCAAAATACAGCAGGTTTCGCTGGACCCAGTCAACTTTATAAAATCCATCCCAGCAGGGGCGTCCTAAGAAATTTTGTGGCCCGGTGCTCCGTTCCAGCACTAAGGAGCCCCAACATCTTTATCAATAGTGAAATTTAATATTATAAGTAGTGTGATAGGCTAATAGTGATATTGAATTCCAATTGTAATAACGTGAAAATGTATATGGGAGCACAAATATGCTCGAGCAAGGCGAGGGCGAAAAGTTCCATGTTTTCATTCCTAAGAATGCTGTTTTTATGCAATTCCAAGAGAAATTTAGCAAACTTTTCTGTATTTTATGTAATTTTTTACTTTTTATTCTTCTGCGTGGAGGCCCCCTAAATTCGCGCTGAAGTCCCCTACCCCCCTTAAGGCCGGACTGCACCCAGGGTATATTTTAAATTCAGGCACATTTTTCTAAAATAATGGGATATTTCATTTACAGAACGAGAACGGCTAGCTCCAATGTAATACATTGACGTTGAAACAGGTGTTAAGTAAAGAAAAGCTCTTAATCCAAAAAGTTAACGTAGTCGGATTATAATAATGAAATATTCATTTTCAATTTTTAACTTTCAGATTTACATTCTTATGAAATCCTAAAAGAATAAGAAAAATCTATATTGGAAGAAAAGGAGACAGATTGTTGGTTTTATTAATATAAAAAAATTAAAATGGGGCTATTTCTTTTAATCCTGATGCCTTATCTACATGAAACCGCATTTAATGCTGCTACTATACAATTCTGTTGCTTTCACAAATATCGGACTGCTAAAATTGTTGAGGGTAGAACGTTAATGGAAGTAAACAAATTACGTGTTGGAAGATATCAGGAGTAAATGTGGAAGTGCATCGTCATCCTATGGCTCGTGGTACATTACTTTGTAACCTGTCACGATTACACCATTAGCTTTATGGAGTACACTTGAAAAAAGTTTAGAAAAAGTACGTTGAAATGGAATTTAAGTTCAAACAACAACCTTTACCATTTTCTGTTACTAGAAATCTCTGTCAGCGAGAAATACGAAATCGTATGTCTTGTGACACCTCAGTAGTACGAATACATGGATATTATGCTTATAATATATAGTTGGTAATAAAATGGTGAAGATGGTTTGTTCCCTTAAATTTTTTGTACGAAATTGAAATTTCTGCACATTCTGCAACCCAGTAACATGTGCACATCAGATTGCTTCACAGATAAGTTGCAGGAAATGCTGTTTATACAATCTGAATATGATTTGCACTCGTGAACAACAAGTACAAAATTCAGTTGTATTATGAAAAGGGACAATACGTGGGACAACATTGGCATCTCGAACTGAACTTCCTTGTTTTGGTGTCGTTTCGATCTCGAACGCTCGATACGACAGATTTGGATGTCTATAATATTAGAAACGAATATAGAGATCAGGAAAAAAGAACCCAAAAAGATGGTAGTCATTGTTCTGTTCAACGAAACACTGAATAACATTATGTGAATTTGGTACTCTGTGACATTGTTATTTTTTTAAATAACAGTTTTTGGGGTGAAATACGAGAAACCAAAAACATCCATAGGGTGTATACTAAAACAACAGCAAACAAGTTGGAAGTTGTTATTGCTGGAGAAAATCAAGAAACTATTAATAAGGCATATACAAATTAAATCTCTGTCTTGGTGTCTTAATTTTACTCTACGTTGTCGTCGCATCTCAGCCATCATAATTATTAGAAGAGAGTAGATTCCTCCCGACTGCAACCCTAACATTTGTCATGCCATTTTCGTAGAGTTCCTGTCAATCTTGCCCCCGAAATTCAATTGAAATATATAAATATTTTCAATCTTCGTACAAATCATCATAATTTAAACATCTGCTGCTCTAGCATCATTTTTCATAGCTGAAAACAACACATTTACACCAAACACTCCCATTCTTCCAATAATCGACTGAATCCTCCCCAATAAACTTTCAGGATCACATTTGAAATAAAACCCAAAATATTCAATAAAATTAACAATATCGCATTTCACCTAGCACCAATATATCCCTCCTCCCGAGGCAATACATAGAATTCCACAGACTCAAATAAATCGTGAGCATCAAAATACACCACGCCATCCACCTAATAACATTCGTGTCTTATTACGAAGCAATATATTTCCTTATTTTCGCTCACCCCCAAACTCAAATTGAGAGGGAATCATTCATCACGTTGACAACACAGAGTGCGAAAGAGCAAAGTACGGAAGTAGAAGATTTTCAACTTCTTGTTCACTTTTTTTTTCTTTTCCCCTTTTTTTATACATATACACACACAATCTTTTTTTTCCTCATTTTTTTCCTTCTCCTTGTTCTTCGTTCATAACACGCAGCTAAATTAATCTGAATTTATAGCTTTACATCGCTAGGACTGGATTAAAAATTTTATGGAGCTGTGTATCTTTCCCCTTGTTTTCGTTAATCTTCCCCGTTTTGAAACCTGGCTGCTCGGATGAGAAGGGGGCCGCTGAGTTTTGTACAGTACTGTGTACGAGGCATTTCAGAAGCAGTGGAAATTTGAAATATTGCTGAAAGTAATAGGTGCAAAGTGGAAGACGGTGATTGGTACGTCTTGAATGAAAGTTCGAAGGTAGAATGGAAACTTTACTTTTCATTCTACACGTGTCAAACTATAAGTATCCAATCGAATCATATATAATCGCTGTCGAAGTGTCATCTTAGTTACCTTATGTCTTATTTTAAAGGCTTAAAGTATTAGATGCTTTGAATTTTAAACAGAAACAATAGGAAATTAAGAATGTATAACTCTTTTGGTATATTTCTTAAAACTGCTAGTTAGGGCATAACTGATACTTTGGTAGATCATTTCATTTAAAGTAAATCAACGTTCATGTAATATCAGGACACTAAAGCTTCTAGTTTTTTATTCAGAGCATAGTTTTTAGTAGCGTTGCCGTCGATCGATCCGATCTGTAACCAGTGATCGAGATCGAATGCCTTTGATCGAGATCGGATCGTGTTAAAACAATTCAGATCGAGATCGGATCGATTATTTGGGCGATCCGAGAGACGGCATCACATTTAGTTTCTCAATTCTTTTATGGAGTTTTCACTTGAAGATATGTAACAATGTACGGAACTAAACTGCGGAATTATTAAATTATTAATCATGATCGACAAAAGCTCGAGATCGGATCGAGATCGAATGCTTCAAATCGAGATCGGATCGTGTTGAAACAATCCAGATCGAGATCGAGATCGGATCGACTTTTCGAACGATCCGATCCGATCTTGATCTTTCAAATCGAATCGACGCCATCTCTACTTTTTAGCATAGACTTATTAAACTTCACCAAGTTTCGAACCAGAAATTAGGATTGAGTAAAATTCCGCCGATTAAAGGATTAATATTATCCATGCTGACAAACTGAGCTAAAGAAAATTCTGAACTTTTATGTACAAGTATCCTACAATCATCATTGCAGCGATGCCAGCGATACGTGTAAGGAGAAACCTATAACAAAAAAGTGAATGCTTATGTTGAAACATAACATATTGGCTAATACAGGGTGACACAAATAACCCGCACACTTTTTCTTGGATCCTATAGTAATCTTACATAACGAAAGACAGAGTTTGAAAAGACAACTTTTACATTTCTGAAATTCACATAACCTTCTTTGTATAACATTATTATTTATTTATTATTACTATTTTCGAGTTTTTTTACATAACCCCTGTCCCTTATACTTTTGAACTATTGCGATCCACATATGATTTGTATTTTCCATGTTGCTTGAGAAAAACATGTATCTTTGGTCACTCCACTTCTGTATACGCAAAAAGAGAAGATTAGATGTCAATAAATTGTTCTTAATAATGAATTGTCACAGTGGTCATTCATATCAAGAAATTTAAACCAACAACGAGAACTTTCAGAACCTGGCAGAAGGTCTAACAGCGAAATGGGCGTAAATTACTAGTTTTGGTACGAAAATCAACTACCGTACGTAGTCCGTAAAAAATCAAACATTAATATGTAAATCAGCAATTAGATTAGGATTATGCCAGACATGTAGTTAACGAGCTTCGAAACTCTCCAACCGTTAAACGCAGGACCAAATTATTTTGGATGAGAAGAAGCCATAAACAGCTTTATAGGGTATGCTAAACTTAATTAAAACATATTCTGTCCTTGAATATGTGACTGTTCCAAATTTACTGATCATAAAATCTGCAAAATTGTCAGAATTGTTAAGTGTGACCGTATGAATGGAGGTGAGGAAGGAAGGATACTCCTAAATTGGTCCCTTTTTCAATCGATCATTATCAAAATTGAAGTGAAAAAGATGGAAAATAGACATCATCGTCATTACTTTTGAAAACCTTAAACGTTCCTTTAAGTTGTCTGTAAAATTCTGACCAATAATGTTGGCTAAAATGTACTACGTCAGCAGATACGGCGACTACCACCAGCACGAAAAACAACGTTTTGACAGTCAATACGATTTTTAGGAGTTCGCTGTTGTCATAGCCTCACAGGACTTGATGTGTATATAATTTATAATGTCAGCTAGTAGAGGCACAAAATCAACTCTATTTTGAATACAAGAGTAGACTTTAAAAGGTACCAAAACTTGGGACTTCTTTAGCCAGTCTTTGAGGAAGGACACGCAGACCCAAAATACTCGCCGGAAGTCTGCCAATTGGTAAATTTTCTTTGAAGCATTAAATGGTCCGCATCACCAATGAAACAGCTAGATCTAATTTTGAAATCCACCCGATACGTTTTACCAACTGTTAGATATGCAATTACGATTTCAGAAAAAATAATATATATTCCATGAAAGGTGTGTGTGGGTCACTGCGGGTGGGTCACCCTGTATTTGCTGTATATAAGAGAACGTGTATTTGCTTTATTTTGCCTTTTAAAGGCAAGTAAAACTTAGATATGATCAGTATATTCTCAGAAAGTGTACCAATGTTGAAGTAAAACACAATTCAAATTTGAAACCCAACCTAGGGGCTTACATAATAACCTCCTTGGCACACACAATTAAATCAATAATACTGCATTAATTCCCATAAACCCACAAATAATTCACAATTTCTTTAACCACATAAATAACAAAACACATTTCAACAATTCACCCACATCCCCACACAAACTCAATAATTAAATTCATAACTGCGGTCTACCACATACAAGCAACACAAAACGCACCTATTTGTGGCATCCCAGCATCCAACATAAATCCCCATCACACCGCGTACTCCCCTAGAAACACTCCTGGTGCCCGCCGTATCCCTCAAGATGTATATACTCCCAAAATATGCCATTTTAAACACGGTACGAAATTTCCACTTTAAAGCAATCATTTTCCTTATGAATACGAAATAACATACCTCCCCCCGCGTCTGTACAGCCATTCCTCCTCCCTAAAAATAAAATGGCTGAAATTAAACTCGGAAGCTTCAAGAATGCCTTGTCACTCGTATTGATTTACAGCTCCCTCAACGTTCATAAATTACGTGTATATGTGTGTTTGTGTAAGAAAGGCTCCCGTATAAAGACTTACATGCGGTTGGCTTGTAATACCGCCAGACTTGGATTTAAGATGCTCACTGCTATGGAATTGTTTGCAGGTCCAACAATTAAGAAAAGGGTCGCCATATTTGTTCGTGGAATTCGGATTGTCACATGGGGGGAATGAATGGCGATGGTTATGAGAACTTTGGAGAGGTTATTAAAAAAGTGGGAGATATTATTTAGTGGTTTGTTGCACTTATTGGTAGGGTTTTTTGGTGATTCGACTCTAGTATGTCCTGATATTTTCGTTAATATCTTCACCATTTTGTCGACACTGAAAAATACGTCACTTTGGGTTTTTATATGATGTTATCATGTAATGTTAAAGTAAATCAAAAATGCTTGAAACATTGAACTACAACCAATGTAGACCTATGTTGGTTTCATGTTACAGTACTAACGGGAAATTAAGTTATGTTCGCGACGCAAATATTCCTGAAATGATAGAAAATAATTTTTATTTATACCGGAAATAATTTCTGCACATATTCCCATGAAATATTGGGAACATTGCATTGAAATGTTACAACAATAGTACTATCGCTCACAGGAACATAAACTAGTCTT
>JAQFYR010000539.1:0-12376 GCA_034694985.1 Campodea silvestrii
ATTAATCTTTCAAGTGCTTTAGCGAAATTACAAATATTACTAATCTGTCGGTAATTACTGACATCTAACTTATCTCCCTTTTTATGTTTTGGGATTACAATTGACGTATTCCATATTTCAGGAATTTTGCCCTCAGATAGTATTAAATTAAATATAATAACAAGAACTGGTGTTAGTTGTTGAAACATCCTCTTAACAAACAGACTTGGTATTTCATCAATGCCCATGGTATAATTATCTTTAAATGATTTCAATACTTTAGAGACGTTGTGGAAGTCGAAATTTACTGATGTAAGTGTGTTGTGAATATTAGTTTCCAATGGTGGATGGTTTGTGATTTTCAACGGACAAAAAGTGGACTCGAAATATTTGTTAAAGTTTTCTGCTACAGTTTTGTCATCATCAATTAAGTTACCATCAACATTCAGTTTTACCTTTCTGGAGTTTTCGTTATTTTTAAGTGAGTTAAAATAGGTCCAGAATTTTTTAGGATTTAATTGTAGTTCTTGTTCTATTTTCCTTTTGTAGTTAAATTTAGCTCTTTTCACCTGCTTACTGAATTCTTTCCTAGCCAAGGAAAATCTGAAATAGTTATCATGTGTTTTATTTTTAAGATAACGTTTTCTTGCTTTTACTTTACTGGTGAAGGCTCGCTTTGTTTCACTGTTGAACCATACAGGAAACGTAGTTTTTAAGCCGTTATATGTTTTCTGAGGGACATTCTGATTTACGGTATCATTTAACTTATCATAAAACAATTTAATACTATCTGTGAGTGACATATTTTCAGTTTCGAGAAGTGAAGTAATATCACTTAAGTCATTTGCAATTGCAGTCCAATCGGCCTTTCTCCACAGTAATTTTTTTTCATTGTAACTTTGTGTTTAAATCACCAAAAAGAATTATGGTCGTTATTGTTATAGGCCCATCTTGAAGTTGTTTATTAGAATTGACTCAATTGATAAATTGTTTAAAGATTTTTGAAGTGCAAATTTGCTAGTAAGGGGGAATGATCTAAGCGTGCCCAAAGTTTAATACAGCACCAACACATACACCATCTTTAGAAATGCGATGCGAATCTTAGCACCTGTTCCAATTCGTCATAATTATTTTACTATAAAGATTATCTAAATGTCTGAATTTATATCCGTCACAAGAACACACCATTAAAAAAATACATCGCGTAGCAGATTTAGAACTTCAGTCGGAAAATGTGTAGAAAACCGCATCAAGCCAAACATATTAAAATCAATTGTTTCATAAAGCAAAGGAACAAGGCTTTTAAAAAAGGAAATCTGTTCTCGTTATTTTTACGACCCCTTACATCGTTTTTAATACCATTCAAGAATTCAAAAAGCGAAAGATACAAGTTTTCAATAAGAGTATGCTGCCTTCTTTTAAAAAGATATATTCATTATTTTCTTATTTTATTCAATCGTTTGTGATTTTAGTTACAAATTTAATTTTAGTGTTCAAAAGTAGTTCTTTTACTGGCGACTTCTTGGGCGGGCAAGAATCCGATTTGGGCGGGCGGTGCCCGCCTTTGGTTACGGCTCTGTTCTACGCAGTCATCGATTTAGCAATGTGGTCAGTGTTGTATTTACAGGGCGGATTTGGGTTTGAGCCGCATAAGGGTGGTTTGTGGTTCAAGGCTCCTTCACACCAATTTTTTTTAAGCAACAAAAATATCAAATAAGAAAAAAAATGAATTGAAAATTCCTTAAAATGCGTCAAAATCGCATAGTTTGATAAAATAGAAATTTCACCTACTCTTTGGTTGGGCAAAACTTATTCTTTTTCCAGGTAAAGGCTCGATGAAATCCCCTTGGAAAACCCATATCAAACTTCTAATGAAAACATGCATCTGAATATGATCATACCAGAGAATTTGCACTGTAGATTCAGATTTCACACAGTTTCGGTGGAATATGTATAGCCAGTGGCGGATTAAGGAATCGGAGGCCCACAGGCGCAATCAGATTTGGGGCCCCCTACAACTTTTTTTTTTCACTGCGATATCGACAGCATTTTATCTAGAAGATGTAAAATGGGAGGAAGGGGTGTACAAAATTCCAGAACAGTGGTGTTACTTTTCGAACTTGAATTTCGGCACCTTACACGTACATCAATGTACGCGTACGGGATTACTGTGATGTAGGCTACAGCTGATAGATTGTATGTGGCAGCACCCATTCTTATGCTGAGAAGTAGAAGGACAATTTGCAAATCAATAATATACTGCAATATATTGTTCTTGCAGACACCGTTTGTCTCATTAATGTGAATAGTCTACCAACATATATTACGGGGAAATAAATAAATAAATAAAAGAAAAACGAGCGCAGCGAGTCGCGATTTTTCTAAAACTGGAATGTTAATGGTTAAGACTCTTAAGAGTCTTCCGGAGTGCTGGTCCCCCTTAACCGACACTAAAACAAGGTTTTCGTACTATAAAAAGACTAAAAAGATTATCAAAATTCTGAAAAGGTGGGGAAAATTTAAATTGTATATACTGTAGGTACGTTCTTTCGAAATTTCGATTTCTTGCTTACAGTCAGAGCTATTTGGATAACAACTATTTGGTTAACCCAAAACGGTATTTTATAATACTATAATGGTGACGGCTATATACGAAAATATTGAAATTTAATGAACGTACTTACAGTATATACTATTTAAAATTTCCCCTACTTTTCAGAATTTTGATAAACATCTTTTTAGTCTTTTTATAGTACGAAAACCTCGTTTTTAGTGTCTGTTAAGGGGGACCATTCCGGAAGACTCTTAAGAGCTTTATTTGTGATTTCCCACTAATTATTTTCTTCCTACTGTGGGGCTAAGAAAATATTGATAACGCAGTCCGCGCACACTACTAGCTGATGATCACAGTAGCCCAAAGTAGTATAAGATTAAAAATTTCGAATATGATATGAAGCCTATTTTGAAATATTGAAAGGAATCAGATTCAAGAATCATTGTTCAATGAAGCGAAGACGTGGTTGGGGCCAATTTTCCATTTTTTCTAATGCACAATATGGATTTTATGAAATTTGAAAATACTTTTCCACGAACTTATCTTGTTTTGTACAAAATTCAGATACTAACATGTTTAACGCATTAATGTTATTAAAAGTTATTGAGGCTAAAACATTACAGAATACGTCGAATTGAGCCACAATGCAACACAAAATTTATTACTTAAATACACAGAAAAACGTACTAATGTAAAACTTTTATTGCTTTGATAAATTTTAATATTTTCATCGTTTTTGGTTTCCTTTCTTACATTATATTTTTTACGATACATATAAGTTTTAGAGGGTGAACATGCCGCCAATAAAAACTGGTGCATAGAAGACTGTTAGTTTGCATGTTTTTTAATAATCAGTCTTTTAAATCGCCAAAATGCGATGTACAATTTAAAATATTACCTTACAAAAGATGTTGACACGAGAGAAACAAAAGTAAATCCATGCATATTTTTCAGATCATCTGCACATACTTTAAATTTTGAATATTATTAACGAAAATTTAAACTATAAAAAAAATGTCATGATTTTGTGACTATAGAAACCTTTTTATTGTTGGCTCCGTATCAGCACAACGGATAGTATAGACATACAAAATACTTTAAAAACATAAAAGTGTGAAAGCAGTCAGAAGCATCAGAGTTTGCATATAGAACAGTTGTCAACAAATAACAAAACCAGAGTGTATTATAAAACTCATATTCCGATGCATGTGTTTAACATACAAATAGGCTGGTATATCCATAGCAAAAATAACTTACAATATTACAAATTTGGATGCGTATATATATTGATATGGCGCTCTATTAATATGACAGAGGAAGTTTGTGTTTTGATGTGGCGATTTAATTTTTTTCCGAAGTTGCATTGGTACTTTTAAAAGCAGATTTATGAAATATATATGTATAGAAATTGTAAAATATTTATAAATGGCACTCTGGTGTATAAATTTGGCGGAAAATAAGACGCAACTGAAGAAAAACTATTGCAAGTAAAGTAATGGAAGGGGCGAGACCGAAACATATTTGTGTTTGCGTATATATCATCAAAGTAACCAACTTGTAGATTTAGGATATTGCAACAGGATGGTCGACATGTAGTTTCGACGATGTATGTTGGTGATCAGAAATGTAGACTGTTTTCATGAAATTTGCACTGAAAGCTCATAGTAATACTAAAATTAAAGTTTGCTTCACCTTGACCATATTATGTAAAATAAATCAAATTTTCTCTTGAAGAAATAGGTTTTCCCGCTTCACCTCGGCTCCGGGGTCCATGTAAATAAATAATATTCGAACCCTAATTTTAGATTGAATATTATTTCCCCACACAACTTGTTATATTATGTACGATTTTAATTACAAACCAGTACAGGGTACTATAAATAGTATATTTCTGCTGTTTAAAATTTTTTGAAGAGGTTTTCATGAAATTTCCCAACATTGCTACTGATACTACATAGGGAAACCTGAGACAGCAGGGGCCTCAAAGCTCTGTAGAGATCCTACATAATATATAGGAATCCCCTTGACTGTGCATAGGGGCCCCGTGGACTTCCCAGGGGCCTCCAGATATGCAAAATTACAAAAAGGTATATGACAAATTTATTTATGTAATCTATAATTTTGTACTTAGATAAGCAAGCGAAGAAAAGTGCGATCATGTGGAATAAAAAAGCAATTTTGATCTCCGATTTTGGGGCCCCCTACACATAAGCAAAATTCGGGGACCGAGGCGCGCGCCTCATGTGCCTGTGCGAAAGTCCGCCGCTGTGTATAGCTCAAATCACTTCCTTGCACTTATGCAACAAATCTAACACATTGGTACACTGGTTGTATAATGATACAGGATACATACATTTCATGGAAGTATTTTATTGAAATAATAAATCTGATTAAAATTTCTGTGATTATTTTATTTCGTCGAGGCTGGAATCGTGACGTGGGCCATACATCATATAGCTTAAAAAAAACAGCAAATCATCTTAAGTAAATAGTAGATTTTAAATTGAGATGAAAGTTGCTTTAAATAATTTAATGTTTCGCCAGAAATTATTAGCTAGTTATGTGTTGATATTCAAATATTAATACATGAAGTTAAATATTTTTTAAACAAAGTGTCTGAATGAAAAAGGGATGCTATGCCTATGAGTGTTGTTGTACTATAGTAATCCATAGAACTGGATATACAATTGTTCTACATTAGATCTACTTTTATTTTCCTGATAAATTTTATCGCTTTATATATTTCATTTGACCAGTCAGCTGGAGTTTTGATCGAATGATTGAATATAGAGAAATAAGGTTTGGTAGGGACAGAAAGATACAGTAGAACACATTTATGTGATTAAAACAGCTAAAGATCTTCCACAGTTTTGTCAGCAATTTATGTATACATTATTTAGACACTGTAATAATAATAATAATAAAAAAAATTCGTATTTTGTCCCAAATCTCCCGGAGAAGACTGTAGTTTTTAAAAAAGCAATAAGTGTTTATAAATTACTCAAACTGTTGCCAAACAGTAACACCAACATGTAGCTTTGAGATAACAACGATTGTTTGCTTGCCTCTCAGTAAAATCGTTTTATCCAACACCGAAAGTTAAAGAATCGTCATCCAATTTTTGTTATAAACAACTTGAGATGTTTTTTTTACTATTATTTAGGGTATTTTGTTATATTGTCTTTCAACATATAACTTATTTTAAATTTAATTTAGTAAAGTGTTTTCCGCAACATCTGAACAGACAACTTGTGCAGGAAAATAAATACTATAGGGACAGTCACCGTTCATGGAGAAGAACTGACCCCTCCCTTTTGCCGATTCGCCCTCCTTTTCCTGGTTTCACATATTCAAAACAGTGGCGTGCCCATTCCAAATTAAATAACGCAAACATTATTTATTCAGCTGAAATCAAACACATTCCGCCCACTCACAGTTTCTTTCTACTCTTCGGCTTTCCCGTTTTCTTTGCTCTTCCTGTGCACAAACGGATGCGCGTTCAGTTAACACTGTCTTTACTGATTTCACTAAAATGGAAAATATATTTCTATAGCTTTTTTCATAGTTGCATACACCTGAAGTCAATAGGTTATTGTGATTATGTATGTCTGTGAACTGTTATTAGAAAATAGTACAAATTGCCTGTACTCTTCCAAAGAATACGTATTGTCACCGTTATACTACACATAATAATTATATACTTTGGTATGACTCCTGATGCAAAGATTTGAGCGATCCATGGTATTCTGGAAATAAAAAGAATTGATGGCAATAGTAAAGTGTTCACATTATATTTATTTAAAACACGCTACTACAAGCATTTCCACAAATAATATTTTACAGGACACTCAAATTATCATAAATTCATGGAAGGTGAAACAAGAATTGGGGAAACCTGACTGCAATGTTTGTTATTTTCATGTTAATAATTAAATATAATATTATTAAACGATTTCTCGACAACCTACATCTCGATTTTAATTTCCAGGCGTTCAAAATCATGTGTGCTAAATTTCCGTCTTTTAGTAATCACAAACCATGCATCACAAATCATAAACCATCGTCTCAAAACACAAGTCATCATAGTACAGTAGTTGAACCACATCAACACTAACATAGTACTAGTTTGTCAAATACCAACAGAAGAAGTAACATACATACATGATATACATTCTCTAAAACCAGGTCCCATTTGCAATTATAATCATAATATGACTTTATTTTCTTCAGAAAACGGTGACAAATTGGACCTATAGGGTCCACTCTATCTTTGTAACCAAATTTTATAATATTGTATTATTTTCTATAAAATGATGTATTAAAACGTAATTGACAAACGAGAACAGAATAAAACATTTACAAATAACACTTAAGAAATATATTAATTGTAATTTTATTAGTCGGACAGAAGAAATCGACGATAGGGCGTTTTAGCTAGAGTTGTTGGGAGTTGATACACATTGCAGTGGTTATCATACTGCTCTTGCGAATTACAGAAATGCGGTGGCTTTGTAGGTTCTCGTGGGTGTGATACCAGACTTTGTGTAATGTTAACATGTGTGTGCCTATTTTGTTACAATCGAACAAATCTTACAAATGAAAATAGACTAAATTGAGATGGAAAAAATCCAGCTTTGGTCACAGTAATTGCGTCAAACTAAACCAGCATATTCTGATATAACTGGTTACTGTAGATATGTGAAAATACTATAAAATTCTAACAGATTTTTTAATAGCAGGAAGTACCATTAATAGTTATTAATCTACTTATTTCATACGTTTGAATACACTTAATTAATATTATGTTGAATGAAATCTCATTCTGAATATTTCTTTATTTAGTAACTGGTATCATTAATATCGATAACGATAACTTTTAATATAAATAAGAATACGTAAAATGGAAGTACACTGTATCAATAATATGTAAATAGCAATAATATCAGCGATTACAGAGTGATATAAATAGGTATAAACGATACACTTTCTGCCCTTACTGTATTTATGGTGCTTTATTCGGGTAACTAGTTTCCCTTTATGTTTTATCGAAGCATCATCAGACCCATTGAAATATCACAGTCAAAGTTTAGAAACTTTAGCTGTAACATGAACGTTATGATTATGAGTAAAATATAAATATCTAGCAAATTGTAATACAGTAATATTGCCATGGGTCTGTAATTATGCATACATTCCTTGATTCCTTCAAAAAATGACAAAAATTAATAATAATAATAATCTTGTACACTATAACTAAAGTGATTGAAAGATGAGAAAAGTAATTTATAATTTAGGTTTGCTTAAAAAAGCTGTGTTGGGTCAAAGGTGTTGTTAATGAAAATGACCCGAAATTCGGATCGGATCGAAGATGCCTATAGTCCGTCCGGAAAATCAAGTCAGGCTATAAGGTCTTAAGTCGACACGGTAGTACTCAAGAACCATAAATTTCAATCTAAAGGAGATCAAAACTTGACTTGGAAGTGGAACCCACACTTGACAAGTCGAGACAAGACGTCTACTTTTATTTATTACTTGTAAAGAATAATGTTTTGATTTTTTTTAGTCATATTTTCGTTATCTAACAGCTGCAACTTCTGTATTGTAAGTTGTTAATGTATTTTTTTTAGTATTGCTAAAATTTATTTGTAATTATCGAGACACACAATCCTTAACCTGGATGAGATACAGCTGACACAAGCCCCATCCCATTTATATTCGTAGATTTTTAAAAATGATGCACTGTATTTCTCTTAGAAATTCAATGGCTTTATTCACGCCATGCACACGAGAATGTGGACAATGGAATGACTGTGTATAATTTCATTGATTGGTACCTTTCGGAAAATTAGCACTATCCTGACTAACAGGCATTATGTATTTTAGAATTAATAAACTGTATACAGCAAAATGCAACACATAATTTTAATTTCGAATGAATTACAAAAAGTAAGACATATCCAACTATGTTGAAACAAAGCTTCGTGTTTGCTAAACAGAAATATATTAAATTTAAAACTTCGACAACACATGCATCCCAACATACCATTCATGAATATATTCCAGATTTAGATAGGTTGATGAACATATTTATTTGTAAAACAGCAAGAAATATTATACAGGACCTTCTAGTGCATGCAACCCAATATTTTTTTAGATTTAAATGCTGTTAATCAGATATCACTGACGAATTTGAAGTGAGGCATGAAAAGCGCGTCCCCCCGTTGATAGTAAAAAAAATAGAAAAAAAGTTCGTAAACTTGGAAAAAAATATTATTAAAATATTAAAAGAAAACAGAATAGTGAAAAAAAATCACCGTCACTACATTCGGGCATTAATGCTGTTCGGAATCTTCGGATTCACTAGTTTTCACTTTGTGTTTTTTTATTATTTTTTTGGGAGGGGGGGGGGTTATGATCTGAAAAAGAAAGTGTACTTCTACGATCTAGTAGTGGTGTTGGACAACTATTTGATAACAATATTTAACAATGCACAATTATCGGTTGAATGGGGCTGAAAAAACAAAAAAAAATATAGAACAAAATAAAAACATTTGTGAACAGTTTAAGAAAAAAAAACATTGAAACAGTTTTTTTTTACCACAAAAGTAGTTGGGGGACATTATGCATGATTCTCGCCAGGCTCTTCGACCTAATATCAATCCAATTTTTAGAGACTCATTATTTTACGTGAGAGGGAAACGTATCACATGTGAATGTTTAATTTCAGTAATTTGCAGATTCTTTTCATTGATTGTATTTTTTTCACAGTAGATCGAAATAGACATTATTATTTGGAAAGTTTGCGTAATGAACAGAGCGGAAAAAAGAAGATAGGAAAAGTGAGTATATGACTGTGTTTGTCCTCTGCCCCACGCGAAGCAGGTCAGGCTTCGTATCCTTACACAAAACGTAAAAAAATCGTATGAGGTCCGCTGAGCCAAAACATTCCATAAAAGTTCTGTATTTACTGGGCTTCCCTTTCCACATCGGAGACTAGATCGGCGGCTGTCTGCATCCCCTAATACCGTCACGTCATTTTAATGATTCAAATGTATTTTAAATTCCCAAAAATTCAAATGGAAAAAAAAATAAAACCAGATAATTATCAGTTGCAATACTGTTTCAAAAGTATGTTTAATACTAACAGGGAAATATAAAAAAATAATGCTTTGAAGATGGTAAATAGATGCAATGCGGGTGAATCAATATATTTCCGATTGCTTTGCATGTGTTTCTCTTCAATATGTGAAAGAATTCAATTCCTGTCAAGTTGAACATTGAAGTGCATATTGCATTCGAATATTATCATAGAAACTTAGCAAGGTAATGGCAGAAAGTTCAACGATTTAGTGTTCTTAGCTCTTTCAAGCTACTACTCCTTCAAGCTAATTTCGCGTTGGAACGACTAAAATGGCGTTGGAACGACGTTGAATAAATTACACAGAACTGGAAAATAAATTCCATCACCGTTTGCTTTAGCTAATGAACCAGCAAAATAATGTTGAACTTAAAGGTCGACCAGAAGAGGACGAAAAAAATAATGTCTTTCCTCGTTATCATGCAACACATACGAACAAAATCGACATTAGGATTGCAAGTATGCAATTGATACCTTTCCGGTCATGCTCTTTTGAGCTGTGACAGTACGTCACAGTTGTTTGGAACAGTTGTCTGGCAATAAAGCTCATGAAAAATGCTTCATTCATGGAGTGAACTGAAGTTTTCAGTAGTCATATAAGTCTCTAAATGCCATAATCACTCCAGGTGGAAAAACTACTGTTTACATGTATGAAAGGATTACATCTGACACCTTAGATAATCTACAGTAGGTTACACTATAGACTTATCTCAGTGCTGAAAACTTAAATGATCTACAGTAGGTTACGTTATAGACGTTTCTGTGGAAAATTATCGAACAAAAATTGGTCCAAGCTGTTCAGCCACAGTCACTTCCACCTACATCAGCTGCTGCTAAGTTTTATAATCTGCGTGTCTACTATCAAATTCAGGCTATGAATGAAAACGCATCTCTATTACCACAAGATTGGTGTTGGAGATTAAAGGCTGATCAACTCCGACCTGTTCTCACTGATATCCAACCAGCACCATAAGCTCTGCTGGCCATCGTTAGATGTTCTTGCAAAACAGTTATCAACACTTCTAGATGCTCATGACGACGACGTCGTTTGGAATGTTCATCTGCATTCAATGAAAGTCACAGTCTCCACTAAACTGACTCCAATGTACAAATGTATGAAGAAGGTGTCGATGACGAAATTTGATTGTGTTTGGCATTATCACGAATAAAAATGTATCTGGGTATGGTTTAGTGCATTCGTCTTAAAAAGAAAATAGAGTAAAACTAGTAGTGCCTATGGGTGGTTTAACCCATGACTTCGGTCTCTTTACTTCCATAGAGTATTGTCCCCCCTTTGTACATTTAAAATTATATTAAATAGAGTAAAACTAGTTTTAGAGAAACCGAATTCAACTTATTATGTTATTGATAATTATCACCTAATGCTTCCATTTTTCTAGATTTTATGTTTCGTGGTTAGAATAGTTTACATGTGTAAAAATCTTTTTTTTTATTTTTTATTCCAGTTTGCTTAATGATTTCACATATTTAAAATAACAGGCCTGTACATAAATCATACGTATTTCAAAATAATATGTTTAGATGTTACATTCTATTTTCTGTAATATTTATGATGTGAAATTATAATTACGTATAAAATTAGAATTGTATGGTATATAAATTTATTTCTGTTTGTTATTGTGGTCGAAGCTCTTGTCTGTGAGTTACATGTACAGTAGAAGAATATTAATGCACGTGATCTCAAAATGTAGTCCACAGAGGAAATACGAAAATATATTCTAAACCCTCCACTATATCAAAAATGTACAAGGGAAACAATTGTGGAAAATTGTCGTAGGAATATACTTTACCCTATCTATATTTCGAATACAATGAACGGTTCCCGAGAGATTTGTGAAAATGATTCATCTGGCGGCCAAAATGGCGACTTTTCCATGCTTAGATTTTTCCAGACTTTTGATATGTTATTTCGGGTACGTTACTGAGACCAAAAAACCTTACTTTATTTCTATCGCAATTTGTTCCTTGCTTTCACCTAAAATGACTGGCCTATGTGGTATCAGTGAAGGTGATATTCGCATTCGCAGCTAAAAGTTCCGCTAGTATATGATTCTATTTACTAAGAGGTGATGAATTCACCAAAAATGTGCAAATAAGGTTCCTCTAAAGAACTTTATAATTAAACATATCCGTGGGCAGTATACAGTATGATGATCTGTGTCATCTGTCGACCTTATTAACACTTTGACAATTGTGTGTTTCGATTCTACCAAATAATGACTGGTTTGCTTTTATTCAAATCAAAGTTAGTACTTTTATAAAATAATTATGCATGTCACTAACTATTTATCTGCAACATTACTTTACGTAATTAGATATTTACAGCGCCGTAGTGTAGGAACCGTAATGAGGGGGGGGGGAGAACTTTAGGGGCCCGTCGACCATAAATAAAATACAGTTTTAAATATCTGTAAAGCTTGAATAATTTCAGTAGTCGACTTTAGCGTATTTGACCCAAAAAACATCGCGAATGTTAGAAACATGAGCGTCCAAAGGTCTTGTCTTTGTAATTGCTTCTGCCTTTTTACATGGGCATCAAGAAATACAACCAAAATACGGTAGTAAAATATAAAATTGTTGAAAATTTCAGTGTTGTTGGTATTTTTAATTATAAAAAAACTTGTTTTCCCGCACCCATAGTTTACAGGGGATCTAACAGCTTTCTTTGGGGAGGGGGACGAATA
>JAQFYR010000540.1:0-12371 GCA_034694985.1 Campodea silvestrii
ATGCTGCACTGGCTACAGTTTTTAGGCCACAAAAAAAAATATGATTTGTTTGAGTTAATCAGAATGCTAGCTTGTTCAAATTTACTTTTCCCTGTGAGAAATTTGCCTAGTTTACATTATTGTTGTGTGTAGCCTACATTTAAGTGACCGATAATTTATACCTGAAAATTGATTAAGTCTATGTAATTCACTTAAAAATTCTCAAGATAATTTCTGTTACATTTTCCAAATTCTCAAAATGCAGTTTACACATTAAAATAATGATATGTAGTTTTAAAAAACAAAAAAAGAAAGGTTTTAATCCTACAATGCTACAATAAATTTGAGTATTTTCTTATCTTACCTCTCTAGATGGTGATTCCACAAATTTCGAGCTTTGTCTCATCTGTATGGCAAGTTTCACATCATCCACATCCACACTTTCCTTCTTAGCATACTTTGATACTGCCAATGCATCTTCAAGATTATCTGTTACATGTTCTGCAAGTAACAACAGTATAATTATATGGGTTTTAAAATACCTAAAATCAATTACTAGGTTAATAGTCGCCAGTTAACAGCTTAGTAGCCTACTGTGAAAAAAAATTAATTTGACAGTTATGGGGTAAAACTGACGGGGTTAGAACCAGAATGGTCTAACCCACACAAATGAAGTTTTGAGGAAATCGACTTCAAAGTTTTTGTACATGTACTATTTCTCTTTGAAGAAGAATATTTAAAAACTAAATGCGTCAATTTATGTGGAAAAATAGCAGTTTTTAAATGCCATAATAGTTTTATTGTAATTCCTTTTAAATACGGAGGAAAACGGGAAAATATGGGGTTAGACCGTTTTGGTTCCAAGGAAAATGACCCTTTTTTTTGGTCTATTCCCCAGTAAAGTATAGGGTGACACAATTTTTTTAACAGAATGTGTCGTATTCACACTTCAAAGCCAGAATGGTGTAACCTTCGATGATGATGTTTTAAAAAAAGAACACGGAGGTAAATATTTATATTCCTTCACTAAGAAAATGCAAAATGATTTTTTATTTTTGTAAATAACATCCCTTAAAAGCATCAGAACTGCACACCAAATTTTTGGCATTTAATTACACATGTATTACACCAATAGAAGCAATAAAAACGAAAAAAATAAAATTGAGGGTTAGACCATTCTGGTTCTAACACCCTCTTTTATAATTTGAATCGCTTCTATGATTCTTAATCTTGTTTTGCTAGTCTTTAACTGCAAGTGTATTTTACATTTATTTCAGGGTTAAGGCATAAGAGTTTCCGAATTCGTGTACCGGCACTGAGGGCCCTTTTGGCTGGTTTTCTTCTTTAAGTAGGTGAAAAACAGGTTTATGAAAATTCTGAAAAGTACGGCACATTTTATTTTGCATCAAGTATAAATGTTCTTTAAAAAAATCTAATTTTTCTTATTGACCTAGTAATTTATTTAATGAAAAATATCCTAACGGTGAGGGCGTTATGAAAAAACAAGGTACTTATACAGCAGGTTCAAATTAGAATACCTTCTACTTTTCAGAATTTGGAAAAAAATATTTTTTTCCATTTTATAAAATAAATAACGGAAAATTCAGTGCCGGATAATTCTCTAGAAGACTCGGATTTCAAATATATTTTTGAAGCTGAGGTTTTTGTAAATATGGTTTTTAGGAATGATTCGAACAAAATATGGAAAAGATTTTTCAACTGCAAGCCAGAAGACGGTAGAACTTTAATATGTGTACAAAATTGCGAGGAATGTCAATTCCAGAGTCAGACCCTTTGAGATTTCCAAAAGGCTATAAAAACGAGGGGTGCTCACTCGCAAAAATGCTGTACACCGGATTACGAATTACGCTGGATTACGCGAATTGCTCAGAATTACGTCGGATTATACATGATTCCGTCGGATTGCACAGGATTACGTCGGATTACACAGAATTACGTCGGATTACGGTTAATGTGAACACCGGATTACGGAAGTGGTTAACCCCTTGGATGATAAAAGCTATATTTATTTAATCCCATCTAAGTACAGATCAAGATAAACAAGTAGCAGTTTTTTGGTTTGCTGTTTTAACAGATTTTTTTTATCTGGAATCACTGTGTACTTAACGTTTCTGAAAGCATCTACGGCTACGCGAACAAATAATCAACGTATAAAATTATTTGTATACAGAAACAAAAGCGCATCTTTTGTAACATTCTTATAACTCAAATGTTTCCTTTAATAAGTGAAATAATAGCTCTACCTTATATATTTTGAAAGCGTATAGTAATGATACATTACTTTCCTTTGACTCACGTATCCGATTTTCTTTACATCAACAATCTCGAAATCCATTTATTCCTATAGATTGTCAATAGAAGTTAAATTCCTGGAACAAAAAAGATTGGAAAACGGTTTTTTTCTTTCTTTCTTTTTTGTTTCCATTCTTTTATGTATTAGTATTCAAGAAGAAAAGGGGGGAAAAGCAAAAGAAACAACATGAACTCTTTAGAATTGGAAATCTTTTGAAGAGATTTCAATGATTAAAGATAAAAGAAGAATCTTGGAATTTCAAAAGTGATTTTTGTTACGTTTGTGTATTGTTTACTGTTCAGATTCTCTGTTGAGCGATCTTTTAGTGCGTACATAAGTCAGATAAAATTCTTAACAGGGTTAATGAACCTATTTCAATTCGAGTTAAAAGAGTTTTTTTTAAAGATATATACGAAAATTCCTTGGATAAAGTGTACTCAAACAATATATTTTAAATTACGAAAAGCATCCGCAAGGTCAAATTCTATGAGCGCGCCCATACAGCTCTAAATGGGGCTAAAATTGGACTCCAGTGCATAGTCGAAGAATGGTCATCCCAGAGTGAAGAAAAGAGGAAATTTATTTTACGCCTTTACGATAAAAAAAAGTACTGTTGTATTGAAATTTTTACCCAAATTTCCCGTAATATTTTACATATTTCACCCTGTCAAAAATAATTTTCTGTCAATCTCCATTTTCTATTTCTAAACCTAACCGGCGTATGCCTTCAGATAATCTGTAGATATATAATCTTCTGTATCAAGATCAAACCTGCGTTATCTTTGAACCAGCACCAATGATCTACTTGGGAGGAATATATTTTCGCCACCTTCGCAGAGAAAGCATAAAGTTACAAGAATACCAAATTAATCGAGCATTCACAGAATTTATATGTACATGTATATAAATTTATTGGTAATTTTAAATGCTATGTTATGAAAATACAGTAAAAGATGATAACGTTCAGTCTTATAGGAATAAGGAGAATATGGCCTTTGATGTTATTTTTTAACGGTTTCTACTCTGTGTTGGATAATAATTTTGTCTTGATCTTTTTTAAATGGGAAAATTTGAGACTTAAACATATTTTATGCGGATTTCTTTCCAATGCAATACGGGTGTGTCTTGTATAAGTTTTCTGTCAATTTTCTAAATTTAAATCCGTAAGGTTTTACACGTTGGTTACCCAACTTATTAGGGATACAAATATGCTGAACTAAGGACTGTTATTGTAGCCTGTTAATTCAAAGGAAAAAATCTCGTTCCATTTGCCTTGCGACTGCGATCTCTTATTAGAATTGCTAGTGCGTGATACTGTTTCAATTAAGACCAAGCCAATTGTATTGAGATGCTACTTCTCGATTAACAGTCAAGATGAAAACTTAGAAGCTCTGATAATGAAGTGTACTTTGAGTTCTTTGACGCGCTCGGATACAGTACCCCAGAGTAGATTATCTTGAAATTTTTCATCTTGAAATTTTTCCCATCTTGAAATTTTTCCTCATACTTTTCAAATGTATCATATATATATATATAGAACACTCTACTGGCGTGAAAACCCTACAGCTATTCCGGTAGGTAATAGGCAAAGGTCATAATCATATATGATTATACTATTCAGCCCCATCCATGCTAGTCAGTATCAGACCCTAAACACTTGTAGCTTTTAGAACTTCGTAAGGGTACATGTAAGTCTCGGGAAAATTGATCTAAAAGTTTACTTGTCGGCATATTAATCCGAATGTACGAATACAGTCATATTTTTTCTGTGAAAAATTACGCACAAATTACGTAATGCAATAACCATACCCACAACAATAACCTGTAAACCGACAGGTGGGCATGGGGACTCATAATTTTAATGTGGGAACCGAACCACTGAGAAGCAGTATATTTCAGATGAACCGGAACATAGGCAGACAATGTGCCGTAACGGTCAGAGGTGAAGGTCAGTGATGGAGCACCAGGTCAGTGCGCTATCCACTGAGCTACCGTCCTCGTTCATTGGAGACGAACATTAACAGAAGAATTAAGAGATGTTTACATTTTAGTTTGGAAATTTCCACGTCTTTCTCACTTTCTTATTTTAAAATCTATCTTAAATTGTCCTTATACTCGCTCACCTTCCAGGACACAAATTTTTTGATGGAATCTCAAAGTCGCTGGGTTCTATTATTTACTTTTTGTACGTGACTTATAGAAAATAAAATGCTGTATTAAGTTTATTTAACCTTTAATTTCTGCGAATATAATGCGACAACAAAAAGGGGGCAGTTGCTCTGTTTTAAATCTTCAACCTCTCAATTTCTATGAGGTGTAGATTTTTTTTCTTTTTCGCAGATATGAGGCGTAGAAAATTATAATCCCAATTTTGTTCATATTCTACATAAATATCATTGACATAACCATTATTGAAAATAAAATTTCGTTTCGGAAAGTTTATAGTGGAACGAATACGGGACAAAGTGTCATTCGTCCGAAAATATTTTCAATAATATTTACGTCAGCGCTAATTATACAAAAAATATACAAATTCTGAATTGAAATTTGTTCAAGGCTCATAATATGCACATGTTATTCGGAGATATATTAGCATGAAGAAAACTAAGACCTTAATGGTCTGCAACTGCGCTAAATAATGTCTTACTGAACAACGCCATATGAGGCGTTCACTTGGGAAATAGTGCTAAAGATATAAATATTAAATATAGAGCAACAACTCTCCTTTATGGCCGTCGAAATGAAACTGTGCAATTTAGAACGCAAAACTCCTTACTTCTGATTGGTCAATTCAGTAATGAAAATTTCGCCATCAAGAGGATCAGTCACTGATTCGTGGAAATAAATTTTGACGCGAATCTGAAAATGGGGTCCAAATAACACAGAATATATAGGAATCACCTGACTATGCGACGTAAGTTTCTCTACCATGCCCGATTTTCAAATATACACTATTTTTTTATTGAAATTTGCACCTCCAGTAGTAGTATTTTAAATCATTTAGTAGAACCAAAATCGAGGATGGGACTGGTCAATCAACTGTCGGCTGCTACTCGACGAGAGTTCATCAACTTGGCACGTGATTCTGTGTATAGGTATGTCGCTAGTGTCATCAGGGACGAGATCTTTTTTGTTAAAAATAACAACTAAGTATTTTTAGAATACTTAGTTAATACTTAGTTCTTTTTTTGTTAAAAATCACTTATTGTTAGAATAATTTGCCTGAGCAGCGCAATTTTCTGTGAGTATACATAGCCAAGGACCAGATGGTCATGCATCTGGTCTCTGCTAGCGGGCGAAATTGAGCTATTATTGCCACTGAAAATTATGCATTAGCTGCTAAAACAAATGATTTTAACAGTATTTGATTTTTGTATATGTATTTTATAATGAATTGTTATTCTTAACGAAGAAAAAGGTATCCTGATGACACTAGCGACATACCTTACGCAGAATCATGAGGACCTTAAGTTCAAGTGGCAAGTTATGAAATTAGTCGATTAGCAGACAACAGCTGAATGACCAAACTCACCCTCGATTTTGACAATAGCTTAATTTCAGTCGCTAGCAGAGAGCAATTTCATGACCAACTCGTCCGCCGCTTTGGCAGTACATACAGGATCCGTACATAAAGAAAGCTTCAATTTATCACCTGAGCCACTTCCCCCATTAGTTCTTAATACAAAACAAATTTTTCATTCGAAACATATCTTGCTTCTCATCCTTCGTTGAAATCCAATTTGACGCATCCCTTATTCCCTCCCCGGCGAAATCAAATGTCACCTCTCTCCCCGTCGCTACTGTAGTGTTGCTTGTACATTTAACAATATCTTTCCAAAATGGCTGTATGCTTCTCTCTTTTCTGCGGTTGTTGAAAATTAATGGAGCAAGAAAGAAGTATTCGAGGAATAAATCAAGCAGAAAAAGAAGAAAGAAAATTCTCCTTTCAGTACTTTTACCTTCCATTAAAGGGTTCCTAGAGTATTTCTTCTGCTAGAATGGGGAAAGAGAATCTAGCAATAAGGATTTCACTCTATACTGGTTTTGTTCTATTTTTTATTTTTTCAAGGTTTGTTTTTGGTCTTTATATTCTTACGGTTGAGTTGATGCGGGGATGGAAGAGTTGCGTTTTGGGGGGAAATGTGTTTTGTTAGTGCGGAATTGTAGGTTTTTCAAGTTGGGTTTAGAATGTAATGATACTGCGATGTTTAATGTGGTGTTTTCGTTTTTGGGGAACTTGAAGCTAGCAAAGAGACCCAACTTTGAATACTGTTTACAGGGTGCCTCATTTGTGCTCATTCAGGACGTTGTTAGGGTGAGTTCCAGTACTTACTGTAAAAATATAACTTCTGTAACATTCATTTTGAAGAGAACATAATATTATGAAATTGACGTTATTAACTGTAAGGTTAGAAATTACTATAAACTTGACATTTACGTGTAAATGATGTAGGTGCAAATTTATTTTGTCTGAATTTTCACTGAAATTTACTTTTACCTTCCATTAAAGGGTTCAATATTTTAACTTTTCATTCAAATTTATTTTTATTTTCGCTAAAATTCATCATAAATCTCACTAAAATGTGTATCAAGAATTTTCAATAAATTCTACTAGGGATATTTTCGTTCCAATGAAAAATGGAAACAAATTTCCACTTGATAAAAATGAGTTCATTAACATGTATAATCTTTACGGTGCAACGTTGAAATCTGTGCCTTGGAAATGAATTGACATTACTAGCTGTTTAATTTAAACACAGAATATTTGAAAGTGTGAACTTTTTCATACGGTTATGCATCAAATACAGTTATTTCTAAATTCGAAGATCTGGATGTGCTGTTGCTTCAAATTTTTTCAAGTTACAGAACTACTATGCTGCTATACTGATCACAGATTTCCCTCTTGAGTTACAAATCGATTCCTTTTTATTGTTTCACTTCAAGATGAAAAAAGCTACTTACGTTTACCGAAAGCCTTCTTTAGGAGCTTATGCACTTCTGAGAATTGCTTTTCAAGAAAAAGTGGTCACGAAAAATCGTACTTCAGAATTGAATAGCATACTGACGAACTCGCGACGAGAGTAATGGCTCAGAGGTGCTATTTCACAATGGTAAACATTCAGAGGTCCAAATATTCAAGATATACTGTTTATTAAAATAAACAGTAATGTTTTACGCCACCTCTGTAAGTTTATTTAAAATATATTACTATACTTTCCATTAGATTACATCTTTAGTTACATACACAAAATAAAAATTTATAAACACAACCATGCAATTCAAACTTTTTGACATTGTATATTTGGAATGTAAGGTTTTTATGCTTTTATGTTTTCATTTTGTTTAAGTAACTGAAGACTTACTGCAGTGGGAAAGAACAGCCATATATTTTTAACATACTGACAGAGATGCCGTAAAACATTAGTGTGTGTTTTAATAAATTTATAGTAACTCTATACTCTCCAGAACCTATCAGATATTCTTTTTTTTAATTTGTTTTGGGGATTTTAACAAACTGAGTTAATTGAGAATATTCCAAATTTTCAGATTTCTGGTATCTGATGTCACATATCGTAGTTTGAGATCACTGTTATATAGAATTATATCCATACTCAGAATATTTCTTACGACAGTGTTTTCAGAAGTTATTATCACGACTCAAAGCGGTTTCCTGGCACTTTTTGACACTCATTTCCTGAGAGCAGTTTTGTGAAGTTCTTGATATTCGCGAGTTGAGCAATGAACAATCGAATTTTTCCTGACAAATTATTAATAAGTGGACCAACCAATTCGAGATTAAGGGATCTTTGTTCTAAAATTTAAAATTGAGTTAGCACTGCTATCCTAAGTTTGTTTTTGTTCTGTCCAATAAACCTAGAAGATAACTGAAAAACTACATAAATCACATGCAAATGGCTTTCGAAAGTGTCAATTTCCACAGAAAAGGTCTTGCTTGGAAAAAATCGGTTTTCTTCATTTTACCCAAAATGAGCGTTTTGGAGAAATGGCCTTTTTACCGGATGTTCTTTAATTGAATGCTGAATAAACTATAAGTTTATTTAGACAGCTGATATTTTGTGTATCGTAAAGTAATATTGTAATATTAGATATTTTCTGCGAGTCAGAAACTTGCAACTGAAGTCACTTACACTGGTTAAACACAAAGTAAATTATTTTGATTCTAATTTTTAATTAGTATATCCATTCATATGTTTTAGCCTACTTGCGTACATTTTCACATCAAAAAGATATTTTTAATTAGAAATTGTTAGAAATTAAAATAATCATGACTATTTTACGATACGTATTTCTTTAAATGCTTATTTTCAAAATAATTATCTTATCCAAATTGTTTGTAGACGTGGCATATTTGGTTCATTTGGGGGACGAAAAATGAGAAGAAAACGAATTGAACATCTAATGCCAGATTGCACCAACAAAAAGAAACAGAAGGTTGAACTTAGATTGGATTTGACTGGAGATCAGAATCAGCAAAAAATCTCTATTCAAATATAATTTTATAGTTTAACCTTTTTGCTGAGAGCCCGATCCATCATAACTTATTCTTACAGATCTGAGATTTTGGAGAAGTAAAAATTAAGTTAAGACTTTCTTGCAAGTAAATATAGTGTGAAAAATTCTCATATACAAAATTTCGAAAAGTGTTATTCCCCACATCCCATAGAAAAAAGCTTCATTATTAAAGTTTCATTGATATCATCTAACAGAAATTATGGTAAAACAGCAACGGAAGATAACCACATCGACATCAGATTGATCATGGCCGTACCCTTTGCAAGCAGTAATCAGCATAGATTGTTTCGCATAAGGGTGAATTTCTGTACGTATTGTCTTTTTGAATGTTCACAATCATTACTACTAACTGGGTAATCGAATATTTCCTTAAATGTAAATGTTTTGACACTTTCATTATTTCCTATGTAACAATCAGCTGTGGGCGTGACCATTTTCTGTTAGTTGTCGTCACTATCAGCACGGCATTTCAAAAATGTTGTACATAAAAGTATAGAAAGATACTGAATATAACTATTCAAAGTATCTTAATAAGTTAGTACATAAGCAAGGTTAACCTATCGCCTATGAGAATGATGTTTACAGTACATCTAATATACTAGATCCAGTCATTCATCTGCCCCTTAAGTTAAAATCTCACTACTTGTACAGACTGTGGAACAATTAAAAAAACGGAGAGAGTTCTCTCTCCGTTTATCTGCCAGGTTGCATACTTCGTTGTATTTATCCTTCCTTAAACAGTCCTTTTAGGGAGAGCTCCATTTCCTAAGATCTCGTGACAGGTCTATTTTGTTATTGGTTGGAATATACTGTCCTGGTCTCATTTTTGTACGTTAACTTCATTTTATATCACGTGTTAACACCTCGCACATATTCTTTTTGCTCTGAAGATGAAAACATATTGTTTCCGAAACTCAAGTCAGCAACAAACTGCTCACTGATGCAAGAAACACTCAATGTTGCGATTTCTAATAAAACTTGCAGTTCTATTATTCATATTAAAAAGGCTTATTATAGACAGGCTTTAGAAACTCTCTGCTTCAATATGAAGGCGGAACTCCTTCTGACCATTATTAATTTAAAACCTGTAAGTTTCCCTCCGCGATATTGAACCTCCGATTCCAATTTAAATTCACACCGAGCCTCCCTCCCGCCGCTTCATATCTTCCCTAAAAAGTAAAAACTGATTCCGAAAACTAACAATAAACACTTCAGTGGTGACCTCTACCAGGATAAACCCGAACACAAAAAACCATTCCCCCATTATTACACCAACTGAAGCAGAAATCAATTTCCATTTTCCATATATATTCAAAAAGATTATTTTCACCAGTAGAAAACGGGCCGAGGAAGGGAAGTGATTCAAAAAGCTATTTTCTCTTCATTTTTTTTCTTCTTCTCTTTTAAATGGTTTATCCTCTCACCCCCCTCTTTTTAGTTGCTATTGAAACTCCCCGCGTATCTGCTATTTGCAGATATGATTATTACATTCTTTTGTTAACCTCGAAAATAAGGTCTTTCTTGCGTGGACAAGATTATATTTCTTTTCTTTAGTACGGCGGGGCGGTCAGCCGAAGCATGTGAGCTGTTTTTTCAGGGGGAGGGAGGGAGGCTGTGTTTTTTCATGAGAGAATGTTTTTTGTGAGTGGTTAGTTTGAATGTAATGTGGTTATCGTCAGAAAAAGTGAAGGTGATATGTAATTTTTTTTAAAAGAAGGGGAAAATAATACTGCTCGTTCTGTTTTATGTTGTTTAGAAAGGAAAATAATGTATCTGAGTATAAACCTTTCTGTTAAAATAATTACCAAACCCAGCTACGATGCCTGTTACCTAAAAATATTAGAAATGCATTTTTCATACGCTTTAAAATGTTTAAATATACCGTACGCTATCTTAGAGTATGTTTGAAACTCTAAAATTGAAGAGAATCCGACTGAAAGTAGGGTATTTGTCCAAAAATTCAATGTTGTGTAATATACGATAAACCGAATTTGATCGAGACCTTTTATGTGTAAAATCATGATTTTGATGTGATTTAGTTTGTTTTATAAACGTTTATGCTCATTGGATAGAGTGAAAAAAATACTGTAAAATGGTTGGTTAAACTCATTTTTTTTTTTTGGACAAAGGCCCTTTATTTTGCTGCATATTATTCAATTACAATCCAATTTTAGAGTGGAAAACAAAAACCTAATTACACTTTTCACACTAACAAAATTGGCGTTTTCGAAACTTTCGCATTCCTGAAGCATTATACGTCTTGAATAGCATACTGGGAGATTGAGTGAAACAAGATGAAAACTGGAGTTACTAATACTTCTAAAATTGTAGTATTTCAAAGATTTATCCAGTTTTAAGTATTTTTAGAGATTCGGTGTTTTTCTTGAAATGGCATTTTAAGTTGAAATACCGACTCCCACCACTAATTGAATGAAAAACTAATTGACGTTTCGTTTGACATAATATCGTACAAATATTTCATTCAAAATGCAATTATAGGTTAGAAGGAAAGAATGAATACAAAACAAGTAACAAAAGCACAAGAACACAATTAAAGGACGATATTTACAGAAAATGAGTTCCAAAAACAATTCAGGCGAGTACCACTCACATCATTGAACTCTTGTATTTTGAAAACGTTTGTACGATATTATATCAAACGAAACGTCAGTTAGTTGTTCCTGCAATTATAGTGGTGGGAATTTCATAACTTTGGAGATACTACTATTTTCGTTGAAATACTAGACAAACAAGATAAATGCCTTCTTCAATTTCATGTATAACAGTACTTCCGGAATCATCACTCTTGAACAGCAGTCACAAATATGATTATGGACATTGGTGCATACGGTTAACTACCGTTGATTAGGTATTGTAACTGCTGTGAGAAAAAAGGTGCTTTGAATCCACAAGTAATATATTTCACAAAAATGCTTTCTTTTTTCACCAACCTTTCCCTAGTTTCCAAGTTTCTTTCGTTGCAGCTCCGTACAAAGTTAAATACGAGGGAATATCAGAAAGTAATTGAGTTTTTTTTTACAAAGAAACTGTCATGTATTTAAGGAAATACAAATACACGTACGGAGTAAAATGTAAATATCTACGTGCTCAAGAGATTGTGTGAGGATGCAGCTGCTACATTGACAACAGCAGGCATTTGAAGATGGAGGCTATGGTATAGAAACGTTCGTAAATGTTTAGATCCGATGTATAATTCAATATTTGTGGCCAAGGGAGGGCATCCAGAAAAATTTATTGTTGCGTGAACCTTTCATTAAGTACATGAAAGTAAACACAATTTCCAAATCAGACAGATTCCCCCATTTGAATAATATTCATGATTGCATTGCTAGCTATTATATGGTAATGATTGCTGTGTTCTGCAGTTCTGAGACAACCAGCATAAGCTGCTTCGTGACTTTTCACTAAAGGACAAAGTTTCAATTCTTTTATGTGACATTTTTGGATGGGTTCGAGCTGTTATACGTCGAAATCAATCGGAAATGCGGCCATTAACGACATTCATGGTCATTAACGAGATGCT
>JAQFYR010000541.1:0-12367 GCA_034694985.1 Campodea silvestrii
TTCTAAAATTAAATAAGAACACCATACTTCTTGTATTTTTTATAAATGTTTAAATAAATGTATTTACTTATATCTATAAATGAAAATGAGAGTTCTATTTATTTACACATCGAACGCACCAACATAAAAGGTCTTAATTAGATTGAAGTACTACCGAACCTGAATGGTCTTCGAGATTAAAAGTTGTTTATTTGCAACGTCAAAAGATATATATGTTATATATATATATCCAGCTCAATAATTATCAGGTTTATAAATAGCATACCAACTTGTACTTTGGCCTTAGGGCAGGTTCAACCATACGGAGCATTGAAATTAGTTTTAGATTCCTTGGACGCTGATGTCCGGCTTTTCTACACCGCGTTTTGAATGTAATAATTCAAAGGCTCATTAGAAAATACTATAATTCATAAGAGTAATATGAACTATCGATTCCTGTAAATTTAAATTAATATTTTCTAAATTTGCTTATCTTCTGATGGAAATTTATCTAAATTTCGGGAAGAATAAACATTATGGTTAAACTTATTTTCCCGAGACATGGGGAACCACATCAATTTAATGCTACGCCAAAGAAATTTTTCTTGGATCTACAATTTTCTAGAGTATGAGTTTTTCGAAAGCATCTGGAACACACATTTTCCAAAGATTCAGGTTGCTTTGCATTACCTGAGCTTGCATTCGCATTATCATTAACTCTAGAGTTCGTCTTTTGTAGGTTAAAACCATTATTATTATTATTCCTATTATGATTAAATCACATTAAAGTGTTTATTCCTATTTGGAATTTTTAACGCGTTGTTCTGAATAAACAATATTTTGAGCAGGACTAGAATTTACTGTAGGCACAGTCTTGCATTGCATAGCATTGGCTCCTTCAATAGTAGGCTGATAATTAATACGCGAGTCATAATTTACCTTCCGAACAACATTAGAAAAAGACATTTGACTAATTGGATTCACTTGAGGAATATTAACGGGAAAACCTACAAACAGAAACTGATGACTATTACATCTATTATGAGCATCCATGATATCATTTCTCAAGTGCTCCACGGAATTATATTTAAAACAGTAAAATCCTGCAGTTAAAAGCTGAAATGAATTTTCTTTATAATTGTGCAGAATTTCGCATCAGAGATAGGAACAAATAGTTTCTCCCTTATTTTGACAATTCTGTCAATGAAAACTTCAAGCCTCTCTAAGAAGTTTAGTGTTCAATAATTGTTGTTCAAGTTGATCCTCAATAGAATAAGGTTGATATTTATCCCGTATTATCTTTACCAAATTTTGAAAATCCGAGAGTAAAGAAACATCAATACCTAGGAGCCATTCTTTAGCTACTGCTGAAAAGCAGTGCCGAAGACGATAAACTACGAAGGTTTGAAAATCCAAATTTTCGGCGGCAATATAATCATCCACTTTGGTGATAAATTGTTTTAGAGAAATTCCTGTAGAAACACCATGATAAATAGGTATTGGTATTTTTCTCAAAACCGCATTATAATAACTACTCGCTTGATTAGGATTGTTTAAATTAACCATGAACTGAGGAACCTGAACAACATTTTCACTCGTCATACTATTATTTAAATATTGACTATATAGGGATGCCTACAGGGGCAGAATTGTGCTGAGAAACAAGAGGATTTTGTTCTGCTGTAGCACTATTACTAACAGTTAGATTTGCAGTATTGACACCAATCTTTAACTTTTCTAACTCCTCTTTTAAATTTTTAATTTCTTCCTCTGATTTGTTTTTGTACTCAAAAAACTATTTTTCTTTGTCATCTTTCTCCTTAGAGAGAGACTCTAACTGTCTTTGAAGTTCTTCAGTTCCCGTGATATTTAACAACTCAGTGATAACTGATTGAAGCCTTTTTTTGTTGACTTCTAGAACGTTCAGATAATTGAACTACGTCAAAGTACGAAATGATGACAATTTGATTGAAAAATAATAATAATAATAATAATAATAATAATAAAAGTAACACTCAATAAACTTGTCAGAGGAAAGAATGAATAAATCTGACTTCGATAATTATTATAAACGTCATTAATAAATGTTTGATATTAGAAAAACAAACAAAATACTGTTTAACGACAATTACTAATCAGAAAATATATGAAATTCTTCTGAGGAAACAGAGTCAGAATCTGACAAAATGAAGAATATTTAGGAGGAGGGGAGTCTACTAAATTGTCAAAATATTTCCCCATATATAAAGATTAAATCTTACTTCGCGTTCTCTGGCGAAAATCTCTAATACCCTAACAGGAATATTGTTACGATTTATATCCGTGGGAGAATACTGGCCTCTAATTACTCCATCGACTAAATTATATGACTGTTTTAGAAACATAATAATTACAACGAAGCAAATCAGAGAAAATCGAAAATAAACTATAGTTCTACATAAATAAACACACTATCCTAACTGATGAAATATATTTTATCCTGCTACCAAAAGAAAACATTGAATGAAATATTCAAATGTTTAGATAAAGGTAAACAAAGTAAAATTATCACAGTTTCGACCTTGAATTTAACTAGGTCTAAGAATAACAAATGATAATAAAAAAATCCAAGTGTGATAGTTAAATACACAACCTAACCAAAATTAAGGAAGGGAAAAAGCTAGAGAATAAAACTGTAATTATAATTATTCTCTACCTCCTACCTCTATATAGTTAGAATTATTTTTAGTAGGTATGACCCACTAACCTATATAATAATAAGGACTTGAAATGAGAATTTTCGGAATAATGGAATATTTGTTGATTTTTTTTAACTAAAACTAAAATATTAATTAATCCCATGACTGAACTCCCATTAGTGAGGAGCAGGACCTACAATAATTTTTATTACTAACGACCCTAGGTAATTTCGTAATTAACTTTTAATTATAACTTTAACCGGAATTGAGACCTCATTGTGGAGGGGTGAAATCGAACCTGAGCGGATATGATCCTAAAAATCATCGTAAAAAATAATTCCGAGTGTCTATCCTCGTCATTAAAAATAGAGAGGCAATGGAAAGCATCTCACTTACCCCTGAAATAGTTGTTTACATACACCACCCAAATGGAAGCGAAACAGGCCAGCAATGGCATGCAAGGAAAACTAAGCACAAAAATGGACATCGGGATTAGGGGGTGGTTCGGTCCCCTCTCGTCATGCAAAATCGACCTAATACTGAAATTTAAAACAAGCATTGGATTTGCAATTTATTCTAACCTTGGCATTAATTGAAGCATCGATTAATATAATTACCTTGGCTTTTTCTTTTCTCCTCTTGAATTCGTATTGATCGTTTCTGTTAAATAATATTTTAGAAAATTATGAATTGGCCCAGCCTTACTTTAAAAATAGATATTTCTTTACATTCTCTTAGAAAATTTTGTTAGAAAAAATTTAGCAAAGAAAATAATATATTAGAAATTTAAATTTTGATCTACAATCAGAATATTAAATTATGATATAAAACTTCAGAAACATCAACGCATCATGAACATACGACATTACAGGAAAGAGAAATTACTAAGATAATATGTTCTTCCTCTATTCCGCCGAGTAGCAGTACTGAAAGAGTTGTTTGGTTTAGAAAATTAAAGAAAAACTTTTACTAAACACATTTCAGTATAGAACATTTACAAACCAAATCATTACAACGAAAAATAAAAAATAAATGAAAAATAATGAGAAATGGTTAAAGGATCGACCCAATTAAATATGCACATGAAATAAACATGTTATCAAAATAATAGGCACTGTAAAGCATTAATAAAAGTTCAGATATATTTCAAAATTAACGCTGAAAAATAAACGTCACTTGTTACCCATTGTTTCGTGTTGGTCCAGCATCAATTCAAAGGCTGCTCCAGTTACAGAAAACATGTCTTGCTCTCAAGATTCAGCTTGGCTATCGGGATTCCAATGGCAAATTTCCTCCTAGATACTACACCGCTGCCCGCTGGGCTCTCGAAGACCAAAACCGCAACTCATTGACTGACTGCACAACAGCAATGGATAACTTAAATATTCATTTACGACCCACAAACCAATCACACTGATGACATTACAACATTCTAGCGGAGTCATCCTCGGCGGTTTCGTCGAACTGGTATAATAATATCATTGAAAAAGGAAAGTCTATATTTATAACAAATTTTCACAGTGTCCGAAAAATACTTTCTAATTAACATCGCTTAAGAGAGAGAATATCAAAGAACTGCTTTGATTTCTTCTTTGTCAACATTTTCGTTATATTGCATTTAGCAAACGTAACACACGCCAGAAATTACGAGTCATCCATTAAACTTGTCCTCTCCAAACTAACGAACTATTTTTTTTTTCATAATTCGCACAAACAAATATATTTTTCATACTTTTCCCGTCATGCACTTCGCACCGCACCACGAACTGTAAAGCAATCAATCACATAAATTAAATACGGAACATATGACAAGTTCAGCTAACTACCACAATCTGTTGTTTACATATGAAAACACTTGAACGAGATAGAAAAAATATTTTTAATTAGATATAAGCCCGTCATCCGACGGGTGTTGCATAGAGCTTTGCATGCGTTAATAATCGTTTAGTTGAAGAAGCCCATTGCTGAATGTATTAAACCCTCTCAAGGTTGTCTGACCGTTTTCATACAGCCAATTAAATGCCTACGACATTACTATGTTTGAAGACATAAATGTCAATAAAGAATGTAAAAGTTGGTTATGAAATATAATTTGAAAGTTTTAAAAAATTGGTTATTGTCCACGTTGAAGCTGTCAAAATTGCTTTGAATTTGCTTCAGGGAAAACGGAATCCAAATAATTTTGTGTAACTCCTCTCAAAATATACAATAACAACTTATTAATTAACATGCAACCCCGGGCCCCAAAATTTATTAAGACGCCCCTGAATTACACACCTCAAACTTCGTGAATTTTTGTGAAGAATCTTCAATTGTATCTAAAGCGTCACTTAAATTGTGATCGAAATTCATTCAGTAGTTCCTGCGTAAAAATATTCCCAAAGTTGCTTATTTTCCAATAAGAAAGTTAAATATTTTTTTACAGACAAACTGTTGGACCGATTTGACTGAAATTTGTTGTAGTATTTGATAGTCTTCAATATATTGATTAAAAAAATTGCCATCACCAACATCAAAAATATTTGAAAAATAAATGGTGATGGCGATACGCTATCTATTAGTTCACGGATAAAAAAAACTGCAAATACATCAGCTATAAGCCTATAACAGCAATACTTTCGAAAAGAGTGGATCTGATTGCCATGATATTATTTATCCCAAAGCATACTTCAAAAAGAATCAATAAATAATCTAAAAAAATGATTTACTATTATACTTCTAAAAAGATTGGGAAATGAAAGAATTGAAGTTACAATAATTTTTAAAATAAAATAAATATTTAAGCTAATGGGTACATGGTATTTGTCCATGTATGCACCTCCCGTTTGCCTCTTTATTTACTTTTATTTTCCAGCATCGACAAAACGGATGCTACTGCTTTTAATTATTAAAACTTTGAATTTCATTCGAATTACGGGCTTTAAAAAATGTTTTGGGAGCGCTATATCGTTGTTGGTGGAATGATCTACACTATATAAACAGGGAGGTGTTTAAAGCAATACCAATACAGTAAATCATGTTTATTAAGTCATATATATGCTACCAATTATTTTTTTCTTTCATCATTCACACATTGTTTTGTTACAAATTTAATTCATTCTTAATAAGGTATATAATAAAACATTGCTTTCAACTTACAATTCACTCAAATAAATATTTCAATGTCGTAATAATCAAACTATTACATCATTTTGTAACTCTTAATACTACAGTTATACATTGTAAATATTTGCACTAATTAATTATCGAAGGAATATACAGTCTTAATGCCGTGCAATAAAAACATTGTGAAAAATAATATTTTATCATGGTGTAAAATGTGTATTTTGAAAACAACTCTCAAAATCCATAGTAATTGAAACAGTCGATTGCAAATATCAAGGATACTTATATAATGCTTTCCCAACGAATCAGTAACTAATACATTTCAATATTCTACACCTTTAATTAGACACATGTGTTCTATATTTCAGCGCTACATATTGCTAGTATTCTGTAATATAATTCATTTTAGTTGACGAAATTACTTCTTACAAGTTTGACAAACGTATTTTCTTCTCACCTGTACGGATACACATATTGACATATCTTTTTTTTTTTTTTTAAAGATTGCCTATAAATGTACAAATTATTTATTACAAATTTCAGACATATATTGTTTTCCCCCAAAGGGATAAGTAAACCATATTTTAGGGAACCTAATGTAGCAAGTGATTGACTGCATTGATTGCAATTATGCGGTTTTGAAGAACCCACATGACTGTGCTTTCGTATGGGCTCTCATATAGTACTCAATTGAATACATGCATTGTTACAAGTTTCGGAAAATAATGTACTGTTTCTTCTTTATATGTAAATACATATGCTATGTTCTGCTACTCGATTGGCTAAATCGAATATGACATATCTCACATGAAAATGGTTTTTCCCTAGTATGAGTTATTACAATTATGTTTTCTTAGACTGGGAACTTATTAAATTGCATGCTTCACAAGAATATGGTGTTTCACCTGTATGCATTAGAGTATGTTGTTTAAGATCATCGAAGTATAAAAAAAATTGTTACAAAAGTTACATTTAAAGGGGTTTTCTAATGTATGAATAAACATATGTCGTTTTAGATTATCCATTGTACGGAATGCTTTTTCACATTGCTTACAAAAATAAAACCAATACTGTAGTAAATTATGTTTATTTGGTCAAGTATATACATGGTGTAAAATAGTTTTCTTTCTTATCGTCATTAATACATTTTTTTTTTTTTTTTTTTTTTTTTTTTTACAATTTAAATTCATTAGTAATAATGGAAATATTAATTCATTCCATTGCTTTCAAATTTATAGTTATCTCAAATATATTTTCTAACAATGCAATAATAATCGGAAATGTGACATACTGGTGACTCTTACAAGCAGTGAGAAAACATATAGTAAAACGCAATATTATAAAATTATAAAATTTGTGCTTTGGGTAAAGCTCCCAAAATACTTAGTCATTGAACCAATCCATTATAAATTTCAACAACGGTTATAATTTACAGTTTCCCAGACTAACACCATTCAATATTTTTGTTACATGCATATTGATTGATACCATAATTATACATTGTAAAGCATTTTTGTTGGTTCTACGAAAAAAACGTAGCGCGAAAAAACGTAGCGGAAAAAATGTAGCGACGAAAAAACGTAGCACGAAAAAACATCGCAATATTTTATAAAATTATGTATTTTTTGTGTCAGCAAGGTGATATTCATTTTATTAATAATACTACTTCAGAATATCAGAAGTGATACCTGAGTTCGATTAATTTCAGTTTAACTGGCCTAAACTAAAACGAAGCGATATGAGAAAGTCCACCATGTTAAATAATTATGTGAAAGTCTCACAACTTATGAAATTTTACAGGACTTTACCTGACCTGACCTAACCTAACTTAACCTGATTTGCCATGTCCTGAGTTAAATTAACATAGCCTAACCTGGTCTAATCTGTCCTATAACCTGACGTAACCTAACCTGGCCAAACATGACATAACTGAACCTAACCTGATCTAAACTAACCAAACCCTGACCTGACCTAACCGAACCGACCCTAACCTAAATTGACTGTACTTGACATACTCAACCTAACCTGATCTAACTTAACCTAATCTGATGCATTTATTTTTTATTTATTTTTTATTGCGATATTTTTCGTAGCTACGTTTTTTCGCAGCTACGTTTTTTCTTTCTATGATTTTTCCGCTACGTTTTTTTGTGCTACGTTTTTTCCGCTACGTTTTTTTTTGCGATACCATTTTGGTTATTATTCTGAAGTGAATTTCCATAAATATACCCGTTGCAAGTGTTGAATTGACGGCATATCTCTTCACAAGTTTAACTAACCTACTTTTACAATCATATATGGACGCTCCTATGTTTTCTCATATTGCTTAATTTTCTAAATGACTTATTACAGATTTCACAATTGTGTGTTTTTTCTCCAGAATGGATAAGTAAATGTTGTTTCAGTGAATGAAATGTGGTTAATGATTTGTTACACTCTTTACAATTATATGGTTTTAAACCCACGTGGGTCTTCAGATGCTTCATCAGAGTATTTAATTGACGAAATTTCTGGTTACAAGTTTCACAAACGTACTGTTTCTCGTTTATGTGTGTTAACATATGCTGATTCCTGTTATTCAATTGACTAAACCGTTTCTGACATATCTCACAGGAAAATGGCTTTTCCCCAGTATGGGTTCTCATATGTTGTTTTAAGCTCCCCAATTGAGAAAATGTTCTATTACATGCTTTACAGTAATATGGAGATTTGCCCGTATGTATTAGATTATGTTTCTTAAGATAACCTGCATCACTAAACGATTTATTGCAATAGTTACATTTAAAAGGTTTTTCTCCCGTATGAATCAGCATGTGTTGTTTTAGATTATTCATAGCTTTGAATGATTTTTCACATGTCTCACAAGAATATGGCTTTTCACCCGTATGTATTAGTGCATGCTGCTTTAGGTTACCCGAGGTAGTAAATGATTTCTTACAAATATTGCATTTAAAGGGTTTTTCTCCCGTATGAATCAACATATGTCGCTTTACAATTCTCATTGTATAGAATGCTTTTTCGCATTTCTCACAGGAATATGGTTTTTCCCCAGTATGGGTTCTCATATGTTCTTTTAGATTCGCCAATTTGGAAAATGATCTATTACATTTCTTACATGAATATGGTTTTTCACCCGTATGTATTAGAGTATGTTGGTTTAGGTATTGGGACATGTTAAATGATTTGTTACAAATATTACATTTAAATGGTTTTTCACCAGTATGAATCAACATATGGCGTTTCAGATTACCCATTGCATTGAACGATTTCTCACATTTCTCACAAGAATATGGTTTTTCACCAGAATGAGTTTTCGTATGGGTATTCAGATTACTTGATGAATTAAATGATTTATCACGTGTGCTACAATTGAAAGACTTTTGCTTTGTATGAATGTCCATGTGCCTTTCTAGATTATCTTGTTCAGTAAATGATGTATTGCATACTGCACAGGTCAACTTTTTTTCGTCTTTGTGAATTGCCATATGTTTTTTTTTTTTTTTTGTTAGAGAACTTGATGTTCTGAATAATTTATTACAAATGTTGCATTCGAAGGACTTTCCTTCTGCGTGAGTTTTCGTATGTATAGTTTTAGTTTATGTAAAGTATAAGGAGCTGTTTACTACATACAAGTAAAAGCCATTTCAAATGACTGAATGTTTTTCTTATTTTGGGAAATGTGCAAAACAAAATTTAAAGAAGTCTCATGAGAATTTTTTTATGTCCTGTTTGAATCACTGCAGTATATGGTATATAAAAGAAATCATCTGAATATTTCTATAATACATTTCACAAGTATATCGTTTCTCACTTCCTGATAATCACGATTTCGTTAATAACTTTTTCGTAACATGTGTTAAGAATTACAAGTCATTATACAACACTGTTTGAAGTAAAGTTGAAATTTTCAGCAGGATTGGTTATCATATAAAATTTACAGAAACACCACTAATATATATAATTTAACAGTTATTTACTATATTACATTTTATATGGATGTATTTCAATTTTTTTTTCATTTGGCAAAATGGCCATGAGACGTTTTTATATATAATTTTAAGAAAAAAATTACGTAACACAGCACGATAAAGTTAACTTATGACGTTAGTAATATATATGTTTCACTTTCTATTTAATTTCTGTGTGAAATACTATCGGAACTGCTATTTCCTTTTGATGATCGGCAACCATTTATGTTCAACACTGAAAAGAAAAATAAGTAACATAATATTAATATAAGATGTATGCTCACTGTTATAACAATAATGCTGCAAATTGCATTAATGACAATTTAAAGTATGTTATATGAACCTATTGATAAACCATATAAACTGCACGTATGCAGATTTGTCTTACACGCTGATACCATTTTTTGTGGCACCGACATTTGTAAAAATGCATTAATGGTGCACAGCTCACTTCGTTATATATTGCTATGATTGACCATGCGTGTAGTAAGATCTAGTGCTTTACCCAGACACAGATCCAGGTGACAACGTATTCTACCCTATACCCTCACTTTAGACCAACCGGTCGCTCGTAATTGCCACCCCCCATACACACTGATGGTCGATGCAAAAACATAGCAACAAGATGAAATGGATTAATACTTTTCGGGAAAAAATATCCTCAAATGGCGTAGTAAAATAGATATACTGATTATAAAAAGTACATACTTTCATTCTTGCTTTGCTCGGGCAAATGTTTAATGCAATTTTATCATTTTCATAGCTCTGCCTATAGGAACGGATAATGCCGCCGAATTCGGAGAAGGCGGGTCCATAAAAATAGGGATGTCGAATATCATTGATGCTCGAGGGTAGCGAGGTCGAAAAATACCATGTTTTGTAATTAGAAATCACCGTTTTAACAGGATTTTCAAGATTATGTTTAAGATACTCTTATTTTTTATCATTATTTTCTCACTATTTTTTTAGTTCTGGAGGGATGGATGGAGATGTCTTCATTTGCGCTCATAAATGCTCTTTTTGTCTTCAAATGCTCATTTATCTACAACTCAAATAAAACTCCTACATAATTTTCTGAAGTCCTGTTGAATAACACCTGAACGGCTATTATCAATACCTTTTTATCCGCCTTTTTTAGTAAGAAACAGAGAAAAGTAGCCTATACCATATATTTTTTTTTTTAAATATTTTTTCCCAGTTTTCCTTTTTGCAGATTATTTTCATTCAATATGGCGTGCAAGCCATTTTTATTGTTTTTTCAGTGGTTCCACAACACCCACTGAAAATATTTCGTTTGTTCAGGTGCACTCATAGAACCCGTGGAGTGGTCACCACTAACCGTTTTGCATGATTATATACAGTATTTCAATTTGTCATGTACATTTTTATCTTGCAGGCAGTTTAATTACGAAACATGCATATACAATTTCCGAATTAACTTGCGCTTGCGAAATTCGATTTCAGTTTTTCATCATTATTTTCAATTTAACAGTGTTTTTAATCATTTATCTTGAAATTTATAATGAAAATGTTTTTGTATTACGTATTATTGAATGGCACATTTTATTTTCTCTTTTCGCAATAATATAGACCTACCTATGTGTACCACATTCTTACATATTGATATCTACAATGTACACATTATGACTTCGTAATTGCTGGTATCAGGTGCATGCTATATTCAAACATTTTCAACTGCACAATTGCGAAAGCTAAACTTCTAAATACTCTTACTTAGATACAGTTATGTGACTGAAGTCTCTTTGTCAACATAGTTAGATACAGTTATGTGACTGATGGCTCTTTGTTAACATAAAGTGCAAAATCAAATCTAATTGTTTCTGAAACTGTTGCGGGTTCTTTGAGTTGAAATAACTGTTGGTTACCAATAGAGTGTTTTCAATATTTTTGGCGGACGATTTTCGATCTGACTGCAAAGGGTCCCGTTAGTGTTTCTGCGGGATCTGTTAGTGTTCGTGCGGGAAAACCCGATCCCGGCCAGACCCGACCAAGAATTCCGGGTCGGTTCGGGATTTAACGGCCCGACTCGAGTTTCGGGTCGGGTCAGGTATTTTTTTCTTACCCATCCCGACCCGAAAAAAAGTATATTTTGAAACTTCAGTTGATATAAAGTAAAATAAATCACAATATCCTTTCAAGCAAACATGTGCTGCTGCTAACGTTTTTTTAGTTGCTAATCATGATATGTAATTATTGTATAAATTCCTATTTTCGATTTTCTTCAAAATATTTTTAAATATTTTACATTTTTCAGATTTTCACAAATAATTATTCCCCAAAATAGTGATTATGAACTAATTGATTTGTTATTTTATTTCAATACTAGCTGAAGTACCCGGCGTTGCTCGGGGCAGTAGAAGAATAAAATTATTATTTTAAAACTGCAAGGAGTGTTTGATAAAGCTGCATTTACTACTGTAAAATATCTGCATCATCATCTAAATCTATAAATCCGCGGAAAGAAACCCACGACTTAAAATTCCACAATCGCTGAACGCCCCTGAAAACCTTCGGGGACACAAAAAACCACGACTTCCCCGCTGTGATAAATCTGAATTATTAAATATATCTCCAGTACAGTAGCATGAACTAAATATAAAACTCGGAAAGGAACTT
>JAQFYR010000542.1:0-12367 GCA_034694985.1 Campodea silvestrii
CATATAATTTCACTCCGTACAGTACGGTCAAGAATAATTTTTTTAGAATTCAATTATCTTTCTGCAATCTGTGTCGAATACGAATTCACCATTGTAAGTACAATTCTCTTATCCCAACTACTGCTAGTTTTTCTGTTGACTTACAATCAGAATAGCTGTGACTGGTCCAAGGAATGCCCATATAACTCCGTTACTTGCATTAAGCCAACATGTACCTTCTTCCACATAAGATGACCATGATGTTGAAACAGTAATAACAACTATAACAAATGGTATACCATATCCTACCAAATAAACTTGCCAGTATCTAAGTTCTTGAGTTTTGAATGCCTAAAAATAAAGAAAACATGCTTGAGTAAAATGTATGTCTATTTATTTCCCTACTGATCATAAAACAAATTCCTTGTTCAAAAAGTGTATTTAATAAATCCGATACTGGAAAGAATTGTCCTCAATTCTGAGGCATTGTTTAACTGTATAGAAGAAATGTTAAGTATTTAATTTTATAACGGATGTGTACAATTTTTAGATATTTCACTGAATAATAATATTAACAAACTACTCAATGGTGGTCAGAGACAGTGGTGCACGTTTTGACAAGCAAAAATAAATATTCATGAACTATTTGAAGCAACAGAATGAATCAGAGCAGGTATACCATAAAATATGATAGTTCAATAAAATATATCACTAAATATATTCGTTAAAACATATAAATAGTTTACTGTACTGTCTACGCACAGAAGAACTTAAGAGAGGCACTAGATTTTTATTTAAATAAAATAATTTATTTTCACTTCTCTGTTTCATTGTACTTTTATTGCTGGACTAGTTTCGATGGGTAGGCCATCATTTTCATGAATGTGATTAAAGAAACTCACATTCTAATTACTAGCGAATAGTTGTTAACATATTGTACTTAAACTAATCTCTGTAATTACGAAATGTCACGTACAGTGTAGCATTTCCTCCAATTTTCGATATTCTTGAAATGACACAATTAACCAGATTGTGTAATGTTAAGTTTTGATTTCATTAAAAGTTGAAAACATAATATTACAAATTAATAATTTAAGATAAAAATACTGAACATCAACTGATTACATCGAAACACCAAGTGACGAAACCTGCAGATTCTGAGAAGATATTACCAGTACATTAAAAGAATTACATCACATTTTATTAACGTCAAATTGTTGACGCCTGAATAGCCTGACGACAAAACAATGGCGGTGAATTGAAAAAGAAAACACAATAGGAATTTTATTGGAAGTGAGTATTTTTCCAAAGTCTTAAATACCATATTCTAACTATTCATAACTTACCATTACAAGCATTAAATAAATCTGATATCCTTCTAGAAGCATCCAAAAGAAGGCTGATAAAAATCCAAAATGGAGGCACATGGCTATAATCTTACAACCAACACTTGGATCACCAGCTGATGCAACAAACACACTCGTCAAAAGTGCTGACTCAGCAATTATCAATGCGAGGCATATATTTGAGTTAATTGTATTTCTCATACGCCATAATGGTTTAACGAATACGAACAGTAAGAATGAGAAACTGAGGCAGATCAAGGATAAGACGCAACCCATGGCGGTTACGTCGTTAACAATGTCATTAACCTGTGGAATCAAAATATGCTGATGTCAGTGACGAATTTCTAGTATCGATATACTTACTATAACAATTTAAATGTTCTTGATTTAAATCAGTCTTTCCGTTTACAGTTTTTTTTTACTTTTCGGTTCGTGCTTTACATTATTTCCCATTTTCATAAATTTTATTCAGATCGTTGGGAAAAAATTACATGCCGCGGCAATGGGCTTTACAATTTTCATAAATTAGTTGCACAAATAAATTATACTGTATGCGGAGTATGCTTATATCGAGCTGAAACATGGAACGGAAAGGCTGCAGGATTCTCCGGGACCTTCTGAATATACGACATGTTTATACTAGCTATGAAAATATGTGAAAATGACTGAGTATAAATGATAAAACAAATAGCCGATCAAGTCTTCTTTAAACTTCAATATTCCAAGTTCTGTGCTGAATTGATCAAATTGTTTCAATACAGTAACACTGAATATTTATTGTGGAATATTAAAAGCAAAACATGAAAAACAAAATTCAAATTTACAATAATTGCAACAACAATATAATTGAAGGTTGTACTCCATCGTGGGATTTCTCCTGCATGTCGGTTCTCAATTTGCTGACTGTAGTTTCGGAATGACTATGGTCTGGCTTCCATCTTCAGAGCAAATGTACTTGATACACTTGCTATGAATATGGCAGACCGTAGCCATTCCGAAACTGCAGTCAGTAAATTAAAAATCAACATCCAGGAGAAACCCGACGGTGATGCACAGCTTTCAAACGAACCCTGCAAACAACTTACAAACAATAACAATATCGTTTCCTTTTTAAATACTCACAATCGTTTTAACATTAATAAAATCCATTAGCACTGACACTATGGCTGGTTTAACACACTGACAGTACGTGACGTCACCATTCCCACCACTACGTATACACCAACTTTCAATGTTCCATTCACTCTGAGTACGATCCCAAGCAACACAACGTGGATTACTCATATTGTAGGAACTGAAATAAAGATTAGAATAGCGATAGTTTAGAACAAGTGACAATTTTGTTTTTCGCTATAATTTCAATTTGTCATTGGTAATATTTCTACTAAAGCTTAAGATTATTTTCTGCTAGGATAAAATTATTTGCCCCATGTAAGTCAAACAATCCCTGTGATTTTAAAAATAATGATGCCGAGGTTATTTACAGAAAAACTAGCAGTTCGTTTCACTCACTGAACCCAGAAAGAAGTACATGTACAATTACTCTACTCCGGAGTACTTTCAAAGAGTAACTGAATTAAAGATATTACACGCACAGGCATAATATTACATGTATACTAAATATTTCACAATTCTCAAAATACTTTGCAAATGAACCAACAGTGTCAAATTTTACCTCAAATTAATTTGATGATGTATTTTCATCAAAATAGTTCAGTAGTTTTATAACAAAACTTCTATTAATAGTAGTCATCATATTAATAAGGAAGAATATATTGTACAATACTACTCATTCAAGGAGTACGTAGACCGATCTTAAGCCACTGTTACACGATTCGCTATCACTCGGTGAGTATACGCGAGTACGATTATTTGTCAATAACATCCCTGTCCTCGGCAAGCTTGTTCAACTAATTTCTATATGACTTGTAAAGTATACACGAGTACGATTATTTAGTACAGTAACTGCTTGAAACAACTTCACTCACCTAAATCAATGCAGTATTACTCTGCTAGCAGTGACGACGTTTGGGACACAGGAACACCAAGTATTTACTCGCTCATAATTATACTCGCAGCCTTTGACTTCGTAAGTTTGCCGACAATAAGTAGAGGCGAGTGGCTGGAAGGGTATCTGATGACTCACGGAGAAGGTTTGTCCTGCGACTCGGCCAGTGAGTGCAAATAGCGATCATCGCGTATATTCACCGAGTGATATCGAGTGAAGGGTAAAAAACAGCATACATGCATACTTCTCGGATTGAATGAAACTGTCAGGATCGACGTGGTGGGTAATCTAGATTGCTCTGCTGTGACACCGATTGAAACACGTTAAGATAGTAAAACACTGCATTCTAAATAACCGAGAAACTAAAAGAAAAATTGCGTACACTATTAGGAATTGAACACTACACTGCAGCCCGCCCGGCGATGGTACACACATTAAAATGTGGTAGTAATAATCTTGTCCATACCAAAAAATTGCGACAAAGCTTCCCTTTTATGAGTTTGATATTTTCTTCCCAAAAAGTTTATCTAAAAGCCTGTTGGTTTTGAATCTTACCTGTTTGGATAAATGTGACGGAGTTCTATTCTCATTGAACCATCAGTAAAAACGCTGCCACTTTCTAAATGAGCTGAAACAATATTGGAATTTAGAACTCCTGTGAGACTCTTCGTATTCTTAACGGCTTTGTTACTGTAAAGGAACATTAAATTAGACAATAATGTAACAATAGGCAGCAGTTTTCAAGCTATTTGTACAGTACGTCCAATTCATGATCCGTAAGATTTATGTCTGCTATGTTACAAAAAATAATATTAACCCTCTTTCTGCTAGGGAGAACCCTAAGGTTTGGTCACACGATACTCAATTCTGTATTAGAAATAATACATAATTATTATGCAAAAAATGCAACAAATCGGAATATAATAGGCATAGGGTCAAACCAGGATATTCTGAAATCTGTGTGGATATTGACAAAAAATGGAAATTGAAATTGGTGTGCTACAATAATTGACCTTACAACGTTGTCTCTATATTTAATTTATCTCTATAGTTTATACTTCGGATAGTGCATTTTATGTATAAAAAACTGCTGTAGAGGAATACCAGCTGTCCACAAACTTAAGTATTTGCCAAGAGTAGAAAAAATAGTAAAGTGTTACAAAGAATACTTCTTACGGTTATTTTCAGTTTTGCATTCCGAAACTTCAGTACCTATTTACATTTTATATATCACTGGCTATTTTGCATCTTATCGATATTTTATGGATTTCTCAAATATAATTTTTTTATATAAATGGAAATTGTTTCAGTAAACTTACAAATAGAAATTACTTCCCAAGACGTTTTGTAACGTATCATATGCAGCAAACGTTGCTTGCCAAACACCATCAGCCATGCCAACTTTTGATGCTGACGCTGGTAGCGCTCCTGCTGAACCATTCGTCAGCGGATATGAGAATACTAAACATGAAGCGTTGAATGAAGCTTGAGTCACACTGCGGGTAACCAGAGCTGTGGAAAAATGGTTATTTGTAAACGGTGTTTAAAGAAGTTCGGTTTTTAGTAGAGAAACGTAAAGGTGCATTCACAAAACAGCGTATAGTAATTGTTTATAGTGTGCGAGTATAACTTCCAGTAGGTGAGTACTTTCATATCTATTCAAATTCTCTCTTAGTTAGTTATTTTAACAAAGTTTTGAAGCTTACCTCAATAGAATGGTATAAAAGGTATCTGTTTCCACAGTTGAGTACAAAAGGTACCTGTTTCCACAAGTTGAGTACAAATACACCGAGCTCAGCTTCAGGCCATTTTTAAAATATATCGCAAGCAGGAAATTTCACTCGCTAGCAGCTTTCATTGGAAAAAGCTGTTTTGTGATTGCATTTTAAAGCTATGATTGTTTTTAATTATGCAGTAACAAAACTGTTTCTACTGATGCTGAGTTGCTCTAACGAAAGCCGATTAAAGGAGCATTATGGCGTTGCGTTGCTTTTGATTCGTCCGTGTAGGGTTGTAATATTTACCATTGCGTTTATGGCGTTGAATTTGCCTTAGCCGGGTAGCAACCCCAGAGTATGGCCGAAGTACACCGTGCCAGATATCGTATTTGAGTGTACATTGCTACTTGTACTGACCAACCCAAGTAGGAGAGATTGAATACATACAGTAGTAAAATGGAAAAATTAGTAAACTGTACAGGCTTCCTACATGATGTTTTGGCTGAATATACACGATTGATTCTGTCACCAAAATGTTAAATGTAGGACTACTTTGTCGATTGCGGAAGAGTACGTTACGAGCGAGCTGCGGAGCTTCAAAGTGTGTCTCGAAAGAGACCAAAATAACTACTCAGAACCTTTGCATTTATCCGAGTACGGCAAATATTACCTCAGCTAAAAAGTGCGGGTAGAGTTACTCAACTTTTCCCATGCTAATGCATGTTTTCAAGGTAAGGTCACATGATTTCAGTTGTATAAATACAATGGTAAATATTACTACCTTACCCGGGTGAATAAAAATCAACGCCTATATGGGACAAATAACGTGACCGTACTTTGAAAACATGCATTAGAATTTGAAAAGTCCAGTTATTAGTTTTTAGTTCGATTAGCATTGAAAATATTCACTTAGTTTTTGGTTGGACTAATATAGTTACCGTACTCGGATAAATATAAAGGCTCTGAGTAGTTATTTAGCTCTCGGTCCGAAACACATTTTAAAGCTCCGAAGCTCGCTCAAAACGTACTATTCCGCAATCAACAAAGTAGTCCTACATTTTTGTGACAGAATCAGCCGTGTATATGCAGTCAAAATATCCTGTAGGTAAGTCTATAATATCCATTTTACTGCTTTTTCCATCTCTCCTACAATGTAATTGCCATGGTTAGTAGCAAATTACACTCAAATACGGGATGTTGAACGGTGTTCTGCGGCCATACTCTCGGGCAGATATCCTGCGATGGTAAGGCAAAATCAACGCCTATATTCGGCTGGGGTTTCTATTCCTATTTGATTCGTAGTAGCCCAATCTCCGATCAAATGAAATCCAGTTTATATTTTCGTTTTTATGGAAGCAACTGATCATAAGTATTGTTTATCGAATATTATGATTGGCGAATGTGCACGAACGCCGGAACTGAGCATCATATTTCCAATTAGACAAGCAAAATCAGTGGACGGAATTAACTTGTTACCGTTGCTTCTTTCATGAAAAGAAGAATTACTCACAAGCATGAGTTATCGACTTCCTTGAATGCTAACTGTTAATAATCACATTTTTTTCTGTATTAACCTGTAATTACAATAATTAAAAATAATGTTTTGCACTGAAGGCCTTTGACGTACAACGTTTTTTCCTTCTTTGGTCACCATTGGAAATAATGTTCCCTTTGAATATCAAATTTTGTTTGAGCTGTACTATTGCATTTATTATAAGTATACTTACGTTTCCTCTAGAAATTATTCACAATTATAGTTGCTGTAGGTACAGTTCTCCAAAGTTTCTCTCCCACTGAATTGGATCGGAACGTAATGGAAATCCACAAAAATAGAGTATGCATTCATATACATTGAATACCGCACATCACTTCGGATCAGATCGGAATTAATTCTCCCATTTAACTCCATGGTGAAGGAAAATCCATTCCGATCCGATCCAGCGTAATGTGTGGCTACGTTAAATTAAATATTACAAACATCAACTAAAGCAACTCTAGCTAAAAACTATCCATTTGACAGGCACCTTGGCGATATTTATCCCGGTTTGAGTCTGTCATGACCACGTGACAACCAAAACACACACATAAAGGAAAACCAGCTGAAGCCCGGCTGCTCAACTCAGGAGCCGAATGGGCTGAGTACAATGGCAAAAGAGATACAACTGGTTAAACGTTATCTGACAGCAAAGTGATTTAGTTGATGACACAGATAATATCAGGTAAGACGTATTCTTTTAATTTAAGTTGTGAAAATGAAAGTTACTGCAACATATCTTCGGAACAGCTGTATGTAAGTTGGCAGTCGATCCCGCTTAGAACCAGACTGGTGAATTTCATGTGTGAACAACAGCTAGCTCAGTTCGCGCTGTAGTCTGGTTAGAGCTCCGATGAATATCGCGTGTGAACAAGGCATTAATGGTTGATAACAAAAACCAGGGTTTGATAAGCAAGCAGATACTCTTCTAAAATATAATTAATGCAGGTAATTACATGTAAAATACTTTTATTTCCGAAACTCACCAAAATGACCATCAATTTTGGTCTTATGTCCTGGATCGACTGAAACATTGAAGGCAATACTTTCGACAACAGAGAAGAACTTAGTTGCCATGAGATTATAATCTGGATGAGTTAGCCATGGCACTGGATCCAAAAGTATTATACTGATAAGGTCTGATGCAAGAGTCAGATACAGGTTTACTTCAACAGGGCAGACACCGGTACACCTGAAAATATAAAATATTAGTTGAAGATGTTGTGGGTTTTGTTACAGTATAAGTGGAGACACGTCTGTAGTTGATTCAGAGTAATGAAGTCGAAATATGTAATGTACAGTAATTGTGATAGAGGGGAAAAAAATGTAAGACCGTCAGAATGAATTTTTTTTAAACTAATGACATACCATATCGGGGATATTTTTCTTCCACACTTCTAGAATTTTCGGAATTATTGGTGTCCCGTAAAACTGTATATTGTCATTAGATTTATGGTAAAGAATACTGTAGAATTTAAATCGCCTGCTCCACAGTAAGTTTGCTTTAAATAAAGAATATTTCAGTCATTTCGGGTGTCATTAGCTGCGGCGTTCAATGAATTATCACAATAACATGCAACATAAAACGAAAGTAACAAATTTGTAACAGAATAGAACATCCTGTCTTGTGACACCAGAGATGGTCGAATTATGCTGTATTTAAATTGAATGACGTACGGAGAGCAGGCGGTTTTAATTCTATAATTAATATTATAAGGACTCTTTCCGGTGATGTTATTGGCAAAGAAAAACTACCAGAACTAAGGGGATCAATAGAAAATAAACACGTTCTTGTTTTTAAACGTTAATTTCTAAATTTGCGCAACTCCAAAGACGAACTTAAATTGCAATGAATGTTTTATTTAATTTATTAAAAATATAAGAATGAAGACAGTATATCCGAATTCCTAATACGATTAAAATAACATAGGTATGTCATCTAGGGGGATTAACTAGTGATATAATTATAACAGGATCCTATGAACCCTTTCATACTCAAGGTACAAATCTCGAATGGTTTGTAATAAACGGATGCACCTTGTACTCACATAATTGTACTTTAAAGTATAATAAAAATTGTTTAACTGACGTAAAGTATATCTTTTTTCTTATTGAAATCAAAAGTAACATAAAATAATAAGTAAAGTATAAATTATATATTTTGTTACAGATAGCAAGTATATTTTGTATATATATGGATATAAATACAGTGTCACGGGCTCACGGTGTCACTATATATATTACTTAAAACATAGAAGGTCGGTGTATACAATTTTTCACTTGTCCTTATATTACCTTATATTATTATTCAAATATTATTTTTTTGATAAAATTGGTAAAATTATTAATGGTTTCCGTTGGTTTTTTTATGCAGATCGGCTATTACAATGGGCGTCTGGAGGGGGGAGCGCTTGCCTCCCTGCACTTTCGTGCAACAAACAAATATATTAAAAATTGAAAGAAAAATAAGACAAATGGGTAAAACATTTCAAATTTTTGGTTGAAATCTCTTAAAAACGGCACTTTTTGTCGTAAAAAGCATAAAAAATCCTTCGACTTCGCCTTTAGATATACTTTGCCCCCCCCTCTCTCCCTGCATTTATTTCTGCGGACAGCCGGACACAGATGACTCTTAGCAGGAAAGCATTCCCCTTTATACTATTTACAGTGATCGTTGTTATGTAAAGCATTATTGTAAGATTAATGTTTTAGAAATTTGTATTACCTGATTTAAAATAAATTCTTTGAACAAAGTCACAAATTTTATATACAGTTACTGTAGGAGTTATATATATTTTGATAACCTTATTCACTTGTTGGCTACATATCCGAATTTATTTCAGCACCAAGATTTGATAGGCTGAAGAATCAATTGCTTCATTCTTGAGTGTGGAATTTCCAAATACGAATATCGATGTACTTTATAGAGACTATAACTATGTTTAAGCAAAATTTCTTTAAATACGTTTGAGCAACGTGTCTTGTATAATCTATAAGTTGGGGTATTTTACGTTATATGATGAGCAGGTCTATAATCGAAAAACGCAAACATTAGTTTGTAAGGATCAAAAAGTTTGTTTGAACAGCTCAGTGATTCCTTCGTAGTTCGTATTGCAGCCACCTTTATTTCGTACACAGTGTAAGAGAATATCCTTATTCTTTTTCTGAAAATATTAGTTGTATATGTAAACAGTACATAATATATTGCGCAAATATATACTTAATTAGTTGGGATAATAATAATTACGAAACATTTCTTATATAATTATGTAAATTTCCAGGAATATTGTCCTGAACTTTTCACAAGATTGAAACTATATTTAAAATTGTTGTGTAAAATATACTCGTTTCTCTTTATTTGTTAAAATGAAGTCAATACTCATCATAATATATAATCTTTGTTATAAAAACAAGTAAAAAATTTCTTTATATTACAGCACATGGTTTTAAATATATAACGAATTCCTGCGTTTTTTAATATAATCTTCGGAGGTTTTCAGTGGTAAGCCTCAGTCAAAACGGTTTTTGACTTTTCATTTAAAATTTGCGCATTCCTATAATTCTCCCGAACTGATTGGTTGATGAGTGCTGCATATATGTTTTTATTCGTGTAAAATTCACTACATAACTCCTTTGCTTGCTGCCAACCTATATACCCTTGTAAATATACGGACAACTAATATTCTCCTTCCAAGAAGAAGATTTACAAAAACAACACAACCATTATTCACAGATCAAGGTATGTCGTATGAAAAACTGAAACATAATTTTATTGATCCGAAGTATTTTCGTAATAATTATATTCTACCACTCTCACCCAGTTATTCAAAAGTACATATACGTTCATAGAGTTCATACTTATATACAATATCTAAATGATCGGACAAAATAATGGGACAATAAGAGAGGCACGATTCACAATTCGGTGTAGGCTACACAATTTTGTACTCCATATGTCCATAATACTCATGATTCCGTTTTCAAGAAAGTAAATTAATTTGATATAAAATGCTATTTTTTCCAATTTTTTTATATCCGCATCAAGGAATATCGCTTTACGTTATAAGTTTAATTCTAAAATGAAACCATGCTGATGACATTTATGAAATCCGAAATTTGTTGAGTTCAATAAATCAAGGAGCAGAGAAGTGTATTATATATACGGCCATAATTATGTAAGCAGTTTATTTTTTCAAATTAATATTGGCTAAATGGTAAATGATATTGGCTAAATGGCACTTTCAGAAAGGTACAATTTTAAGAGTTGTTGTCTTGCAGATTGCAGGAATTTTCTGTTATTCTTTCCTCTTATTATATATATAGCTGCTCCGGCTACGTGATTATTGAGGTGACGTTGTTTTAGATTACCAGCACATGAACTGCCAGACAGAAAAATAATTAAATTTTTTCCCTCAATAAGCAACATTTATTTGCCTATAATGTAAGAAAAGCTTCAAATTGCAGATTAAGCTCGCTAAACAAAAATATTGAAAAGTCGTGAATAAAAAACATCAGAATGAATATGGACGAGCATAGATACCTTCTCTGTGAAGTGTAAAATACCATATTATTCCCTTACATTTTTTTAAAATAAAGTTGTTTGTGTGCTAAAAAAACTTACCATAGAAACAATAGTTAGGAGAAAAAACGGTAAAATCGAAGAGGACAGATCCGACAGGAAAAGCGCCAGAAGTTCGAAAAGTGCACAATCGGAAAGTGCCAGTAAATAAGAATGGAAAACCGTCGACCAAAGTTTGGAAAGCTCCACACAGCATATTAAAATACGTCATAATGCAGGGAAGCAGGTAATATTAAATATTGCTATGCTAAGTTAAAGAACATGTCAAAAGTAAAACCTGGTTAGATATTCAATGGTAAGACGAAAACTGGCAGCTTTTATATAGCTAGGTGTATATATGCGCGTAACCGAGTATACGCTCACAATATTGTATTATTCCACATTATTATACAAATCAGCGAGTATATTGGTAATTTTACAAGTTTCTGCGGTTTCTGTATAATACGGTATAATAGCATTGTGTTATATAGTGTTGTACTTTATTTATTATTACTACGTGAATTTTTTTGGTGGTCTTATCTATTTAATTGTAAGTCTTGAACACTTGAAGTAATTTTAAGAAATCAATGATGGAAAAAGTTTGCTGTATATACAGAGTAATACTGTGTAAGTATAGTAAGTACAATTATAGTATATCGTTAGGCAAAAGTTGTCCGTGCTGAAGTCGATTAGAAGTTACCGTTGATTATTGCATGAACACTGAAACGTAGGCAAATTATACTTATATAAAAAACAAGATATGTATTAAACTCGAAATCGCAAATTTATCTGATTGATCATGATCAATCAACACAACAAGTGGTATTAGCATATGCACTATATATGCCACTATATCTTTAGCAGTAGTGTTAGTTTTTTTCCTTTTGAAGGCGTAAAATCAGTGACAAAAGTGAAATTAAGTCGGAAATTAAGGGAAACGAGAATTTTAGCAGGGTTTCGCGGGTTTAAGCCATTGTAAGGTCTGGCGGGTTTAATCCACCGATATAGGCACTAATTTGTTATTTTATAATTTTAATATTATGAATATTTAAGTATACATGTACAATCCAGCATCAGAGTGTTTTACCATTAACCCCCCGGGGACTATACCTGCTCCTAACCAAGGAAATATGGGTATGGGTATGGGCGAGGGTATGGGCGAGGGTATGGGTATGATGGCTATGGGTAGGTTCGGCATGCGAGAACTGATTCAGAACTGATCAG
>JAQFYR010000543.1:0-12364 GCA_034694985.1 Campodea silvestrii
TGAATATACTCACCCGCAGAAGTTGCACTCGCACGTTGTAAACAAACACTACACTTGGTTATGGAAATCCGCCTTAAAGGCGGAATCCCAAAACAGCTTGTTGAGGTACAAGCTACGAGCGACTAAAATTTCCTGCTTGCGAGGAAACCGTCGAAAACTACATCCAGTGTATTTGTAGCCAACTTTCAACTGTGGAAACGGTTGCTTTTTATTCAATTCTAGTCAGGTAAGCTTTAAAACTTGGTTAAAATTGCAATTTATGAGAGAATTTGAATATGTGAAAATACTCTCCCGCTGAACGTTACACTCGCAAGTTATAAACAAACACTACACTCGGTTATGGAAATCCTGCTTTAAGGTGCATTCACAAAACAGCTTACAGTGCTTGTTTATAGAGTGCGAGTATAACTCGGGGTGAGTACTTTTATATTTATTCAAATTCTCTCTTAGTTAGTTATTTTAACAAAGTTTTAAAGCTTACCTCGATAGGATGGTACGACAGGTACCTGTTTGCACAGTTAAAAGTTGGTCTCAAATACACTGGGCTCAGCTTCAGGCCATTTTTAAATTCATCGCAAGCAGGAAATTTCACTCGCTCGTAGCTTTTATTGCAACAAGCTGTTTTCGTGAAATTAATACCCGATATATTTTATTTAATGAAAAAATGTGGATACATCAACTATAGGCCCAAAAATTGTAATGGCATTGATAGTAAAGATCTTAAAATGATTTTTTAAGAAGAAACGATGTTCCAATTTTGATAAAATATGTTCATTTCTCTCGTTTTCCAGATACAATTTTGAAGTGCAGTCACCATGAAGTTGTGGAGCATTTACTTTGTTGTAATGTTATGTTTACAATGTGCCTTTTCCAAAGCCCCCAGAATCAAGAGAAGTTCACAATGTGGCACTTTAACTATTATGCATATTAATGACGTACATGTTCGTATGGAACAAGCTGGTTTATATGGAGGCAGATGTACTGAAACTGATGCGGCAGCGGTATGACTAATAGGTAGAGCACGAAATAGATGGTGTTATTTTGCATCAAATTTCGCTGCTGAAAAGCGGGACAAATTGCGCGTTGGGTTGTGCTTCAAAAGTTGTTGTGATACTTCGAACGAAACAATATTAATTCAAATTATTTCTATTTTGACTGATAAAACTCAGTTTGGAAACAAAATATTAAGTTTTCTTTCTCAGTAGTCGATGGTGAGGTGATCAGCAACGCCAGAGTTGATAGAGGAACTCCTTACATATTTTTGCATCGTCATATATTTGAGCGTTTTCAAAATTTCCAAGGAGTAAGCGTTTTTATTTTTCGATGCTAACAACACTAGGGAAATTTATATAAATAGAAATAACGCTAGTACGGTATGTACTAAATTTTATATTTCTCGACTTGATTTGTTGACGTTTTTCTGTAAATTTCTTAATTTGTCGCCTTTTAGAAATTCGACAACCTCTACTAATTTTAGGTTTCTAAATAAAAGTAAGAGTGTTGCGACATTCGGTCTTAAAAAATAACACCATTTACTTCGAACTCTACCAATATAGGGAAAGATGAATGCGAAGAGACTAATCCTGCTGAAATTTTAATGATTTATGCTTCATTTCGTTTCACCTACCTTCTTAAAAGATAAAAAACTTCACGTTTCAATATTAATTTATAATTTTGAGACTACTAATTTATTCTAATTTGGGTACCACCTGAAAACTTACTTATGGATTGAATTTTTATATCTGACTGTAAATTCACGCGAATTACGCCCAGTGTGACAAAATTAAGTTTTAAACCCCGAACACAAAGAGCGATGAAAAGTAGTGGAGCGAGAATGGAATGAGCGTTTTTTTTAGACCAGTGTTTTTCGGGAGATAACCCGCGAAATTTTTCTGTGCTAAATTAGGAAATCGTTCGCTGAAATGCAAATATTTGTTGACTTGAGCGGGCGATTTTTGAGTTCATTTTCAGATAAGCGCTCATTTTCTCCGCGAGGCTGCATTTAGTCGCTCTTTGTGTTTGGGGCTTTACAGTGTGGTACGGTTTTTTGGGTTGTGTGAACTTGTCGGACATATAGAAACATAGAAATCGAAGTGAATGATGGCGAAATTTGTTTCTTTTTCAAAACGAGAGATTATTTTCTTATGCGGTTTGTGATATTTGAAAATTTTAGGTTTTGTTCTTTCGCAACTTTTAATTATTATTTCTTTGAGATGGAAGATGCGATATCATCCGTTGTACGTTCATGAATCCCCTCGTATAATTACCTTTCCAAAAGGAGTTCACACTCTTCACGTACGTCAATTTGAAACATGAGATAGTTGAGAAATGAATGAACTCACAATATAACTTTCAGATCTGATAATATATAATATTTTAATTTATTAACAAAATTCAAACTGGAAAATGATATACTATATAGATAGATGAGACGAGTTCGAAATCATCAAAAATTCGAAATGTCAGTGGGCAAACTGAAGATTACTAGAGTTGTAGAGTAGACGCATTTTTTGTACTCTAACTAAGTAACTAGGCCTATATACATAAAATTGCACATTTATTATTGCCATATTAATTTTTCAGGGCAACTGCTATGGAGGTTTTCCAAGGCTTGTAACAATGGCTAAGCAAATTAGGCAGCAGCAGGAGAACGTTTTATTTCTGTTCGGAGGAGATTATTTCCAAGGAACAATATGGTATACGCTCTTAAAAGCTCAGCCATTGGTAGAATTCGTTAATATGCTCAATCACACAGCTCTCGTAAGTATATATATCGCCTTTAAAATTTTATATACTTATTGCTTTTACAATAGCATTATAATTATAATGCCTTTCAAGGTACATGTTTATACCTTTTCTTTTTGTCATGTTATGCTGCGTGAAGAAAACATAGAGATTATTTTCTTAATACTACTGTTTCCTCACCATTCTCAAATGTTATTTTGTCACACTTAATACAGTAACAAAAGTATCTCACTTGTTTACCAAAATGACGTCTCAAGTCTGTAGCATTTTCCACATCACTTTTTCAATTATTTCTTTACGAAACTTTTGAACAAGAAATTGGAAGTTATTATAAACAAAAAGTTATAGTGATTTTCATTGCTTAGATTTAACTATAGTTTTGTAAAAGTGTGTAGTTCAAGGGCGTATATAAGGAAGTTCTTCTTAGAGTTCGCCCCCACCCCCGAAATTGAAAAATTAAAAAGGAGGAAGAAGAAAAATGAGAAAATTCAACAAAGCAATCTTAGAAATCGCATTAAAACTGCATATATTTATATATAAAAAATAAAAAAATCCAAGTTTCGCTCTGGGAAAATTATATCTACTACCGGTAATACTATCACTATTCACTAGTTTTCTAAACAAATCCCTACACGAAAGAAATCCAATATACGAACTTGCTATATAGTTACAACTACTTCCATTTTCTTAGTCCTTAGGAAATCACGAATTTGATGATGGTGTGGCTGGCCTAGTACCATTTCTAGGAAATGTGACAGCTCCATTTGTTTCGGCTAATCTTGATGTTTCTGGAGAACCTGAATTGGCAAAGTATATTAAAAAATCAATTACTCTGGATGTTGGAGGTTGTAAAGTTGGAATTATTGGATATATTACCGCTGATACTAAAGTAAGTGATGTGTGGTAGCGAAAAAAGAATTACAAAATAAAGTGGTCGATTCCCCCAGATTCCCGCGACTTTACGGATCGACAAATCATTTCTTACCGATGCTTTCAAAGGCCCCTTGTTCTGTTTTCGCATTATTTTTCCACAAGATAAATGTTAAGCAGTTTCAGTACTGCCTTTTATCTTTTGTAAGTGATATTCGAAAATGGAGCAGCACGGCTTTAAAAGTTTCCTAAAAACGAATTTCAGGTCTGCAAAGTTTCCGGCATCACGACGATCTTTGAAAACGGCAGTTGGTAATATTAGTTGTGTGACATTATATTTAACAACTTGATTTTTGTTCAGGCGGCGGTTTCGTACATGTTTCTTTAACCGTCAAGTTATTGAATATTGGAAACAGCTTCGATTCAAGTATTTCTTTCAAATCAAATTATGGCAATATGCTTTTTTAAAACATGCTGAAAATATATTTCTGTACATGTCAGTTTTGAAAAGGCTATATAGTAAGCAATAATAGTTCTGCACTGCACAGGAAATTGCCTTTTATTTTTTTTATATACTGCACAAATTACATTACTTTATTTTTGCAATGGATTGTATTTCGCCAATCTAATATAATTATAACTTACAGCGGTATGTTGTTATAACCGTACGGTATATTAACATTTTCTACTCGTGGCTGCCGTTCTTTGCAGAAATAAATATATTTAATTTATATTTTTCTTCTTGAAATATACATATTATGATTGTCTTGAAGTGATGATAAATAATATATATGTACCGTACGGTACTTTTGTAATGTTTAATATGTACCTTATATGTGGCTGATGCTGATGAACCATTAGGGTTAAAGTTTGGAGTAGAAATAAAAGGTATATTATAGGATGAAAATATGTTGCAATATTTACATTGCTTGCATGGATGCGAAATTTGAGGTTCCCATTATTTTGTCCTCATTCGAAATAGTGGTCTCCTATATCTTTTGAAGAACATCGGATGCGTTGTAGTTGATGGCAAAGTTGACAACAATATATATAACATGAGCAATCTTTGAGATATTTCGCTGAATCAATTAATTAGTGACACTCGTCGCATCTGCTGTCTATGTAGAATATATAATATCTGACTCACAGCACCCATGACATAGAAAGCAATATTTCAGAGATCTGATACATTTTAATTTTTCCAAATGATCTCCAGAAACATTAATGTACTTTTCCAGTGATGTTCCAATATCCGTATCACTTCCTGAAAGAAGATTTATGGTTGCTGGCCGTCAAACCATTCATAAACGTATCTTTAAGTCTATAGGGAAGATTAAGTAAAAATACTCATAGCTATAGTAGATTGATTCGGTGGATATTCAGCCATCTAAATTCTTCATCCCGAATGGTGGCAATGGCAGTAACACTTCGGGATATTGTCTTGATTAAAACAAAAAAGGATTCCCCCTTTCCCCGACATGACTTTCCTCGCCTGGTTCTGTGGATTCGCACAATTTTGGTATCAATGATCCGTAGTCTGTGTTTGTACCTCTACGAGGTATGATTATGAAGTCATCCATAAAAAATAACGGTGGTCATAATATTCCCACGACTGCTGCTGAATGAACCCTGAATTTACGGAATGAGTGAACTTCCATCTATGTTGTCATTTCGACTCTGGATTAGGAGTGTATATATGGGTATCCGGATATCCGCCCTTATAACACATCCAGATGGAAAATTCATATCCGAATATGCCCGTAATGTGCTTTTTTTTCGACAAAAAATGAGTGAAAAACATCGATTTAGTAGTTGTAACTTTTTAACAGAATATCGTATAGAAAGATAATTTAAACGTTGCCGTGGTACTGAAAACGTCACCTTTCACGCAATATATAAAAACTCCGGCGAATATCTCTATTCTCGATGCGAAGTCTTTACTTTTTACGGCGGAAAATGGAAGAAATATCCGATGACAAAAACTTTGACCCCCAAAGTCTATTGAACAGCCAGACTTGTAATAATAATTTGCACGCCGTATGATAGTTCAACAAATAGATGTTTTAAATGAAAACCAAACTGCATGTGCCTTATTTTCGATTAAAATTATGCTTACTGTTTAAAATTGGTAATTTGCTATGCAAAACGAGAGACTTTCAACGACAATAATTTCAAAGTGGAATAACTTTTTAACTGATAGTTGTTGGAAGATGATTCAATCACCGTTGTAATCCTGAGAACGAGACCTTTCAAGGAATTTATAACATCTCTATATGCATTCGAAAATTACGTCTTTCCATTCTGACACCCATCCGTATAAAACATTCGAATATCCGGATGCATTTTTTTTCATTTACACCCCTACTCCGGATCATAATGATTAATCGATGTCTCATCTAGTGATCTAGACATATCTGACGATGGCGAATATGGACATGAATGTACGGATTCCGGTTTTCTATGTTCTCTGTCACTGATCGGAGATACTGTGATCAGTACCAGCCTTTACTCCTGGAATGGTAGTGATCCTCCACTTCTAGTGTCCACGTAATGTAAATGAGGCTTAGTGAATTCTAGGAGTCATTCGGAGGAAATTTCGGAACGTTATATGCTTTCAGCGTCAAACCAGAATCGAACGTGGGACTCCTCTGCCGTAGTTAGATGTATTAACTGTGACACGATGGCTCCTTCTGCTCTTACATATTGAGACACATAAAGATCATTATCTTTTTTTCCTTAAAAAAAAATCGTTTCAAAATTGACTAAGAATGTCTTGTACGAACTCTCATTTCCGTGATCCGCTGTCAACATTCTTGGAACCCATTTATGTGGTAAACGCCTTATGCATGCTGCGCAAATCGAGAACGTTGGTCAGTATCGCCTGAACAGTGTAATAGTTTAAATCCAGGATCTGAACTGTATCTGTGATCTTGCATCTGCAATCTTTCATGGTTGGATTATGAAAAAATGATGAAATTTTGAGGAAGAGTTACTATGGCCTATCTTTTGTTGAGAAGAAAATAATTCTTGCCGAACCACATCACTTTAGTCTTGTCGAAATACATTATGTGGATTTGCATATAGCGGCAAGTTTTAAAATTTCACTGTTATAATTATGATAAAACGTAACCTTACAATGTTAAAACTGTGCCTAGATGTATTTCCGTAGGGGTTATCCCCTTTATCAGTAGGTAGAGTATTTAAGTGCAGCACCATGCTCAGTGTTCTCAATTTTATTGTGAAATACGTTATCTATCATCTTCATTCACGTATATTTATGAAAGTGTTACATGATGTAGGGCACAGGAATTTTTACTGATTTCATTAAAACACATTTCGGGGATAGATTGAATCAATCCATCATTTTCGTATATGTCCCTCATATAACAGGTTACTTTAATTTTTTGTCTTGTAGCAGTCTCTCGCAGTATAGGATGCTTTAATTTTCGGATAAATGGCTAGTATTCCAATTATATTACTTGCGCGAAAGTACTTCAGCAGTTCAGCTAGACTTTACACCACGAAGGGACAAATCGTTGTAATAAAATAATAATAATGATAATAATGAAAAAAACTTATGTCCTGATTTAGGAGAGAGTAGTCCCCTACATATTGAGGATACGTATTACACTTTACCCTCGATCTAGTTTATAACCTTCATTATATCCAATGTACGTATACAGTATTTCAATTATTTCATCAATAGATAATAGTATACATCTCGTTTAATATCGTTAACTTACTCAGTGTATTTTCTCCTGTGCTGGCGTCAGTGGAAAGCTCTTTAATAGTAAGTGTCTCATTTTATGTTAACAGAACTACTGTGTATAGTTTTAAAACTGTATTGCTTGTCGAACATACAGCAACTCGTAAAAATAACTTGTCAGTAAGCCCTTTAAGGAACAAAATAGCATTTTATGCAGAATGTTATTGCTGTTTTACTTCTCAGGAATTATTATCTTTCACAATTCATAAAAATCATATTAATCTACAGTAAAAATATTACTAGATTACCTAATTGAATGACTTGAAGAGATTAGCTCCTATTTGGGAAAATGAATGAACAACATTAGGTTGAAATCATTTTTTAAAGCAACAGTCAGCCACTAAGGAACTGACAACTTTTTGTATTACGACTCTGAAAATTGCTAAATATTTGACAAACACCATAAGACTTTTATTTATTGAACAAATATGTAAAGGCTGTCAATATTCTAATCTGCCATACAATATATTTCAGTTTATTTCTTCCCCTGGTCCAAATCTGAAATTTCTTGATGAAGTGAGTTCCATACAAGAAGAAGTAAATAAACTAGAATCTGATGGAGTTGATGTTTTAATAGCATTAGGTCATGCTGGATATGAAATTGATAAGAGAATTGCTCAAGAAGTACAAGGAATTGATCTAGTAGTTGGTGGACACACAAACACATTTTTATACACAGGTTAGTGAAATAGATACGAGATATTCAGGGTCTAGGACAATTCGGCACGAACAAACGGTGCAAGCTTTTTACGCGCGAAGACAATTCGGTACCATATTTGTTAGCTTTAAAACAAACATCTAATTCGGTAGTTTTCTGATAAAAGGGTATAAGTCCATAATTTTTTAACATGACTTATGGGTACATTGATACCCATAACTCATATTTTAGAAAATGATGTGCTTTTTCCCTGTTGTCGGAAAATTACTGAATATCTCCATTACATGGGCCGGGTACGAGTCTATCATTTTGTATAAATGAGTTATGGCTTATGGGCATCAACATACCCACAAGTCTTGTTAAAAAAATATGGACTTATCGTCAAAAAGAAAAACAAAATTATAAGGGCCACCCAGTTCAATTGATTTATAAAATGAATTGTTACTATGAATTAACGTTGATTGTCTGGCTAAAACATAGCCAAGTTGTTTGTGTGACAAAAACATACTCAAAATGTTTTGTGACAAAAACATACAAGGGTTGTATGACAGAAACGCACTGTTGATTTAGCCCAACTCTTTCTCATCTAACCTTACCATACCGAACATAACCTCACCCCACCTACCCGTACGCTGTACCGCACCTCACCTTATATGTGTCCAAAAATCAGACGTACATACAATGTTCAAAATATAAACAGAATTATTATTATTTATTTTTTTTTTTTCGAAAAAGGGCGCCGAGAAGTTCAGCCTCGAATTGTACTTTTCCAAAATTTCGCCACATCGTTCTCGTCTAAATGTCCCGTTCCCAGACATCTCTTCGCGGTAATAATTATATGTGATAGGAGAATTATGCTATTCTGCAAATTCGAGAATCCTGAATCAAACTCTCTGAAGCAGGAGCTACATTAGAAACAGCGAAAAACGTCACTAGTGATATTGTGTACACTTTGCAGAGCTCGAAAATTTTCGATTTCTATACATTCTTTATAGTGACACTTTTTAATTGTTAAATTTTTCCCGTGATATATATTTCCGTGTCGTTACTCTTTTTTTTTCTGAAAATTATCAATCTAATACTGTAAATTTATATTCCGCATTCTTTCTAAAAGGAACGCCACCAAGTGTAGAAAAACCCTTAGATGTTTATCCATCTGTTGTTACTCAAAGTTCTGGTAGAAAAGTACCTGTTGTGCAGGCATACGCATATGGAAAATATATGGGGAATCTTACTGTGAAAGTGAATGAAGATGGAGAACTTACATCTTGGTCTGGAAATCCAATTTTATTAGATAACAGCATTGCACAAGGTATGTTCTAATGTTACTCCGTACAGAAGTATTTTAATGATAACAAGTTTTCTTATAATTGAAAAATATTTCAGCAATATTAATTTTCTTAACAAAATTTTTAAAATATTTAAAAGAAATAACAAACCATAAAATTAGTTTCATTACAACTATAACACGTCAATTAAATTAAGGTATTGTGATTCAGGAGCATTTGCGTTAAATTTGTACATCTTTGTTAGTTTAATCAATTGATCTGGTTTGTTTGCTATTTTTCTGCGAAACCCAAATATATACAGAATTTGTTCGTTTTACGGAAACGTAGTAAATTTTAAATCTTCAGTATTTTAAAATTCAGGACATTTTATATTAATAATGATAATTTATATCAATCAAAAAAATCTTAGTATTTTTATTGTATTATTAAACATTAATTAAACAATTTCGTATTTCCTGCACTGAATTTTCTTCGCTGCATTTTCATGTCACCGGTAAAAACAATAACCAAAGATTGAACAGTAGTATACTCAACAACGCCGTAAAAGCTTTAAAAACTTAAGAGGAAGGTTCACATTGAACCAATTACAATCTATTGTTGAATGATGCACTGGTCAGTGAAGTCGCAGCTCGCAGGTGTTATTGAATTAGAATACTAATAACAATATTTTCTCCAATGGCCCAACAATAAGTAACCTAGACCTACTAATGTGAAAACCACATAAGACATTAAATCGATCTGCAATTTTTCAGACTGTTTAGTAATTTTCATAATGTATTACCGCATGATAACTTTATTGCTCACCGACTCAAACATTCGCCATGTAACATTTTTTTCAGATCCAGACACATTAGCTGCTCTTGTACCATGGAGACAGCAGTTAAATGAAGAAGGACAAAAAGTAGTAGGAATTACTCGTGTATTCTTAGATTCATATAAAGGTGGTGAAAGTAATTTAGGAGATCTCATTACTGATGCAATGGTTGATTTGGTAAGTCCATAAATAATAGAAATACTTTTTTCTTTATCTTTTTCAGTTTTATTTTATTTTTTAATTGTAGAATGTTGATAGTCCTCCTCGAGTAAATGGTACATGGGGTGATGTTGCTATTGCTATTCAAAATGTAGGTGGAATCCGTACATCTATCGATGAACAAACAACACAAGGTACGTAGTACGTACGGTAGATCTACAGTATTTGGTAGTTTTGTATCGTAACCGGGTTAGAATAGTATTGTTGCAGTATTTTGTGTTAATTCTGCGTTGATTTGAATATTTTGAAAAGAGAAGTTATACTTCCTGTTATATAATTATTAACCATAAAGCATCTTATAATGCTGAAGGAATCATTAGTCTTTTGATGTCTGAAAATGTTGATGATACTTTTCATTTTTACGTTTTTTTTTTGTGATTCTGTTTTAAATGATATTTGAACGAAAATATTTTAACTTTTTTGAGATATTTCAGAAATTACCCGCAAAGCCTTACCCATGGTCTGAAATGGGAAAAAAATAAAGAAAAGGGGAGAAATAATGTAAAAAATTTGTGAATCAATACATAAAATCTTTAAAATCGCATTAAAAGTATGTAATTTGGGCTACAAAACGTAAAAATTTCGCTACTGCATGGGCTCCTCCGAAATTAAATAAATTTGGGTATGGTACTAATCAGTAATTATCCGATTGGTTTCTTGTAATTTAAAAGGCTTTATTTGTACAATAACGAGTTACACTTTAAATAATAATTATTTTATTGTGAACTGAATATCAAATATTGAAATAATAAATCATTTTTGTATACTTTTAAGTAAACCTGACTTCAAACAAGAAATTACAAAAGCAGGGGTAAAGCGATATTTATGTCCAAGAAAATTAAATTAAATGTATTTACTTACATATAGGAAATATCTAGTATGGAAGGGGTATCCACAGTCTAGGTGTTTAGAACGCCACCTGTTGAAAATAAATTTCCTCCTTAGTGTCAGTCCTTGAAAACGGGATTTGAGCTGTAAGTTTTCTTCTTTGTAGGTATTATAACAGTTGAGGATATTCTTGCTGTTTTACCATTTCAAAATGTAATAAACATTGTGAGAATGCAAGGAAAATATGTCCGAGAAATGATGGATAAAAGTATGGATTTCTATGGTGATCAAGGAATAAGACCAACAGGTGGATTTCTACAAGTATCAGGTTAGTCATTTATAACTTCTTTTACTTTAAATTAAAAAAAACTGCGGCAGTGGTGTTATGGTGCTAAATATATGTTCATACATTACATATACGGTAGTTATAACTTGTAAGTCAATGTAAAGTAGTGATCTTGTTTGCTGACAAGTTAATGGGGTGAAATAAGGCAATGGCATAACGTCCAAAACTCCAAATCAAATTAAAATGAAATTCTTGCATACATTCTCTAATTATTTAGAAATTATTATTCCACGAACTTCAATCTTTACCATTTTCAATTAAAAAACGGAGCAACAGTTTGCCATTCCTCCGATTGTTTACAATTTGTTACCAGTAAACCCTTACAATTAGCTGTCGGTAAGACCTTGTAATTTTGTTGTCAGTAAAACCTTGCACTTTATTGGCAATGACACATTTACAATATTGCTGTCAATGAATACGCTTCAACAAAGTAAAATCATACTGCAAGTTCTAAGTAAAACAAACTGAAAAATGAAGATACTTGTATATAGCAAAAATGTCCTTGGCTCCTTGCATATTATTACAACTTCTTTCCCTCATCTTAGCAAGATTGATTCGCAAACTTTGAAATATTTCATTTTTATGTTTTGCATAGGACTTCGTGTGTTGTATGATCCAAACAAGAAAAGTGGTGAACGTGTAGCTGGACTGTGGGCTCGATGTCTTAAATGTCGTCAACCTGCATATTTTCCAGTTGATGATAATGCAGAGTATCTTATTGCAATGCCCAATTTCTTAGCTGGTGGAGGTGATGGATTTGATGTCATTAAAAATCATGGACATGTACTTACATTACAAGAAGGAGCTAAAGGTGATTTGCAAATTTGTA
>JAQFYR010000544.1:0-12359 GCA_034694985.1 Campodea silvestrii
AGAGCCAGAAGGTCGTAAGTGCACTTACTTACGATAAAGCTAAATGTTACTTACGACCTTTTGGCTCTAAGGTGACGATATCGTTACTGAATTACATCGTCGTAATTTTGTTTATACCTTATTTTGCTTCTGTAAGAAGGAGTTTATTATATAACTAGGGCAGGCCAGATCCTGCAGTAAGTGCAGGAAGGAAGAAATTCTGGAATACCAAAACCAACCAATGAACTATGACGTCATCATTAGTTGACCAATCATAGCAAGACATGTGAGAAACCAACCAATCATGTGTGGTGGCAGAGGCGCAGCCAGCCAGTTGATTCTTCGCTTATGTATATGATTTATTGATCTTACAGTCCTGTATTTCAAATTCCCTTATTGGTTAATATTGGGTCAGTTGGTCAGTGTGAGTCAGCCTGGATCACTGGGAATGAATGGGTCAATGGGCCATGGATCATGGATGTATTACTGCGTCAGATGTATAATTATATAAAGTGTCAATGGGTTAGGATATTTGCTCTTAATAACTACAAACTTTAAACTTTAGACGAATGCAAGATGTCCGATTTCTTTGTTCAAAGTTCAAGTAACATTGTATTATAATGAAAAGGCGGTATGGTGGCTTCAGCCTTCACTTATTAAGATTTGAAGCATGTGTTACGAAAGTGTTTGCATATAAATGATTGTGAAATCAATCATACATTTTTGTCTTTCTAATGCAAAATTTGTGTAATTATTGTAATATATAAATATTTATGTTATAAATTAAATTTATACGATATGATTTCTGGTGAAAATGTTCAGCATTAAAATGAGTTAAATATATAGGAATTTAGCATGGGAGGTAAAATGCAGTTTGATAAAATATCTTCAATATTGAAAATCGCTTTATGGCAGACAAACATGTTCTATGTTAACTCCACGACTTGTGGTATTTCCAGTGATGAGAGAATTTTCAATATTGGTCAAGCAATTCTCGAGTTTATTGCGAACATACATACAAGTGATACAACAAACTATGCTCTTTTATATATTAGTATAGAACTGTAGATTAAAAATACCTTTGTAACTGGAATTTGGATGTACCTGGTAATTCTAACATTTTACCATTCCTATTTCTGTTGTATTTCATGACTAGGGATGCAAATGAGATGCAACGGCCCAGTCTTGGTATCATCTTTACTACCTCAGTCTCATTCTCGTTTCGAAAGTCTCGAGTAAAATATTCCAAAAGCTAACTAGGAAAAGAAATAGGAAAATATATGGAGTCATAATGAAGGGAAGAATTAACATTAACCAACATTATTTACATATATGAAATTATGTTGATAATAATACCAACAATAATTATTACCTAGCGGATTGAAATGTACACATTTACAACACTTCTTGTAACAGTGGAAACTTATATCCACCAACCTTAATACTAGGCTAATTTTTAAAACCTGTATTTTCATTTTTTCAAAATAATTATTGTATAAGCTCAAAATATCTCCAAATTGGTATTTACATCATTATATGCGGCCATTCTTTTGCCTTTTGTTACGATTTTTTCACCATTTCTTTAATTTTACTTCCTTTCCTGTAATTTTTTCCTTCTTTTCTTTTAGTTACTTCTTCCTCTCTTTTTATTTTTATTAGCCAATTTATTTTTTCGGATTTCTATGATCATATAATTATGTTACACTGCTATTTCGAAACTTGAAAAGCAGGAACACTTTGTAAAATTTCCGAAGCAAAGTTCGTGCTTCGGAAAAATTAAGTCAGCACTTCCTAAATATAATTATATTCTTGGTTAATGGTTATAAGGATTACCGAATGTATTTTCCAATTCTAAAATTGGAACTGTAAAATCTTTTTAATTGGTGAAGAAATATTACTGAAGATTATTTACGTATACGTATAAATAAATCAATACTTCAAATCAATTAAGAAATTTTTCATTTCGTCAACACCTTTTCACAAAATTTCAGAGTTTTTCTATGATATTTCTTAACATCTTCAACAACTGCAATTTTTGGCTATGATTGATAAATAAAGTCGAAACTTTCTATGGAAGTCTAGTCTCGGTCTGGACACTCTGAGTATCAGTCTTGTCTCGATTTTTACTTACAGAATCTCGGCCTCGTCTCGAAATTCAGTCTCGTCTCGTTTGCATCCCTATCATGATGGATAGATAAAAATTAAAAATATGGAACATATAGATGCCATGTGGAAGTCCATTGCACCAGCAAATATGTAATACCGGGTAGTTAATTTCTTTTATTGAGAAAATCCGTATTTTTACAGAAATATATAAACATTGAAAATACATGATCTCAAAGCAATTTCGTATTCTCATAACTTATTGATGTTAACACCTTTAAACAAAAAAAATGCTCCAATATGGGTGGTTTTATTAAGAAAATAATTCTGAAGATTCTGAACTGTTACATCCTGCTAAATATATCGTAAATTTTCGAAGTTTTACTTATCAGTTATCACTGACGGTTGGGTGCCATTACATAAAAAAATATTAATCCAGTAATTAGTGTTTAGCAAATGAAATTTCTAAAGCAATAAATTTATTGTTTTCAATATGGATAGGCCTAATTGCTTGTATGATTAACGATCATTGGATTTATAAAAGAAATAAAACTGCTTCTTCGAAATCCTGAACACTTAAAAAGAATTAAGAACTATATTTTCTTTAATGTTGAAAGGCCCCTATAAAGTCTTTGCCTTCCCCGCATTCGCCTTCGCTACGGCACTGAAACGGACCACAAATCCTGAAATTAAATTTTTTCCTTTAAAATCCACCGAAATATCCAAAAGAAATGTATAGTGGACCAAAATTGCTCTCCAATAATTAAGATGAATTCAGCACACCCAATCGCCAACCCTTCTATTTATAGCAGGTCTGTATGCTGGGGTCATAAGCTCTATGGCTAGGGTGCTAACAGGAGGAAGAGAAGGTGGTTTGTTATCTATAAATAGATGTAAAATCCCACTAATACTGCATACGTTCTGTGAAATACAAATAAATCTCGCCTTCCCTTCCCAAAAAAGCAAATTGCTGATGGCTTGTGCTATTTCAAAAATTGCTCTTATTTTTTCTTAATTGCGCTATCAATTTAGAACGTATTGTACATGTACTGTATAACGGTACGGAGTTAAAAAAAACGCCCAACAGATCGTGAAAACCGCGGTCCGATTAAACGATCGATTCGGTCAGAAACTGAAGTCAAACCGGTACATTTCTGTGGCTCGATGTATCGATAACCGTTGGCCGGACTCGCCGAAAAAAAATTATGCTATGCGAACTTTTCGAGACCTCAAATATTTCCCCAATAAACTTGCCGTCAGAGCTAAATTCACCGAGTTAGCTTAGGACCAGTCCCACTGCTAACTCCCATAAGGTTAACATGGGGAATGAGCAGTCTTGAACCAGCCTGGATCATCTTTGACCTAGCCATTTTCGGTTTTGAATAATGCTCGAATCGAGTCGAAATTTCGTGACCGAAGACATCTCGAGCCACTGAAGGCGATTCTGGAATCGAAAAAATTCTATCTCAATCGGGTTTTCCGATATCGGTTTTCGAATGTTGTAAATTTCCGAAACGGCGTTCGAAATACCGAGTCTCTGAGCAGTCGAATCGACTCGATCACCTATAGTAAGTTGTTCTTCTGGTCATTTTCTGTGTAACCGAATCGAACCGCCGAAATCGACAGGTCTGTTCCGATTCGGCAACGTCCGAAACTAAAGGTAGTATTCGATGCGTTTTGGTGACCGAATAAGTCGAGATACGATAAAAGCAGCCCTATTTGACTCTTCTGGAAATCGAATCAGCTAAATAATTCGATCGTCGATAGAATTGGTCTGGTCATCGGTTCTCTTGAAAATCGATGACGTATTGTAGGTTAGGTGAGATTCGTATCGCGAAAATCTTCAGAGATTCGAAAAAAAATTCGGATTATTTTCGGTTGCAATCAGTCACACAAACCGACTTATCGAATATCGATTCGATCGACTGACTGTTCGTTGAGTAATAACCGGTCGAATCGATAAAATTTCGATTATTGAAAAATCGTCTACGGGATAGAAAAGTCGATTAAAATCGATAATGATCGACGTTCGAATTGTTGAATTCGGTTCACAACTTTTCGAATAAATCTACTTTGTTTTTTCAACAAGTGCAAATTTGGGTCAAATTTCGCCTCCTTTTAATCGATTTCTCGAAAATCAGTGAATATTTTCGGACGATTTCCGCAGGGTCGATCGGGCGTGCGATTCTACCGGTGACGATCGGTATGTTAGGTTCGAGAAACGCCGTGAAAGTTTGGAAATTGAAGTTGAATACACAAAAACGTAAAAATGTTCGACTAAAATCGGTAAATTGGCTATGAAAACCGAACCGAGCGTCTGATCGATTCCGGACCGACGGCGTTCGAGAGTAGACTCCATTTCTGACGGCCCGATCGAGGTTCCTCACAAAACGGACTATAAATACCAGAGATATGAAGAAAGTCCGAAACACTTTGTTTCCAGAAAAAATTGTTGTAAATTACTGTATACCCCAACATAACTATATTTTTTTGAACATGTCATGCTTGAACCAAATTTATTCCCTGGATGAATTTCGGATATTCGGACGATGTCCGAACCGAATTTTTCTCAGGAATCCGAATTTGCAATCAACTTCTCGATAGGACTTTCGGTTCTCGAGAAATCGCCAAATTTCTAAAGTTAGGTTGGGGGATCAAAAATTTAGAAATGAAAATATCGCAAATCGAGCCATAACTTTTTAACCGGCAATTTCATCGAATCGTGAAGAGAAGCGAACACGGAGATAAAGAAAAACAGCCCATCCGGCAGTGAAAACCGCGGTCCGATCAGGTGATCGAGTCGAAACGACATTGAGAGTCTCGATATTTCGAACGCCGTTATGCTAATTTCCGATATTCAGCGAATGATATCGAAAAATAGGAGTGGATTTTATTTGAAAGCAGGTTCCGATGCAGGGCGGCAATTTCTACTCGATCGTCGAGTTTCGACTCGATCCGATTTTGGAATGCTGATCAAAACTTGGGCAAGAAAAGCTAGGAAAGGCACAAGTCGGGATCTGCTTTCAATGCATTATGTATGGGATTAAGATTCTAAATACAGATATGAAAAGCCACTCATTGCCGTCAACTTTTAACTAATCATTAGAATAGAAGTAAAACTTAAAAAAAGTCAATTTTTTAATATATAAAATGACACTAATCAAAAGCAATGAAAAAAAATAATGTTATCCTAAAGTATATGTTACAATATATTTCAATGTACGAGTGTTTGCATAAGGGGGAGGATATTTATTCATAGAATTTTTCAATTTCTTAAATTCAAGACTTTCAAGTAAATGATCGAGCTTTCTGGTTTCATTGCATACATCGCAAATTCCACTATTATTTTCAACCATATGCTGGACAAATCCCATGTTATCAGTCATTTATTTGTGTTCTTATAGCTCATTGGGGTTTGTCCAACATATGCAGATATGCTGCACCACATTCCGCTATTATCATAATAATCAATCTCAGTGTTTTGTTAGAAAGGGTACGTAATATTTGGGTACCTGGTTTGAAAGCTAGCTTATATCCAGTTGATCTCATGCCATTATAAGAACCATTAAAAGGCGAACCAGTTGATCTCATGCCATTATAAGAACCATTAAAAGGCGGACCAGTTGATCTCATGCCATTATAAGAACCATTAAAAGGCGGACTTTTATATGAAGTTTTACTTCTATTCTAATGAATAAATTCTTCTGGTTACATTGTGGCGCGGATCCAGCCAGCGCTAACGGGCCCGCAGGGCACAAGGCGGGGGCGACTAAATTTAGAAAAAAATATTACATTTTGGTAAATATAATATTAGAAAGATATAATTAAAAAAAAAAAGGAACAAGTATATTATTACTGTAGTCATATGCACAAAATTCATCTTTAGGGGCCCCGTTTTTCATCATTAAAACTATCCATATTCATTTTATTACGGAGTATTTACTGCGTGATATAAGATTTAAAGGGTGCATATTATTTCTAACGTCATGCCTTCTTTGTTACCCAAATTTATCGTTTAGGGGGCCCCTCCCTATACCTGATTTTCTGTTTGAAACTGGTGTTATGTATTGGTAGAATAGTTTAGCTATAAATACTGATGTGGAAAGGATAATTCAAGAAAATTTACGCGGTTTGATTGAATTTCATCGTCAGATTTTTATTCATTGAAGAATTTTGAATTCGGTTGTTCATTCGCGTCTAAATTTATGCATTATTATTAGTGTTGGGTTATGAACAACATATACGAATTTTGCTCATAAATATATCCTCAATTCGTCTAAATTAATGCAAAAGCTTCTTAGTGCTGCATTTGATAGAATGAATAATTATGCTTGTATATAATGACACGTCTTCAGAGTTAACATGGGTTTGGAAGAAAAATGAGAAGCAACAGCGCTCCTGATTATAGGTATATGCACACCAAGAAAATAATTTATTATCGTATACGAAAATAATTGAGCGATTGGATATCTATAATTTTGTTACAGCTATCCATTAAAAATACTAAATATATATGAAAAGCTTTATGGAGTTTCATTTTACCGATGATTTTCCACTTCGAAGATTTTCCGCATCCATCAGGAATTGCAATATACTGTAGAATTTGAAAATACTTTTTTTGATATACTCGTAATATAACATCCATAGACCAAAATGGAGTAGGATATTTCATTGGAAAATGATTTTAGTTTACTTTAAAAAACAAAAAAAGCAAGTCGGAAAATTTCGGAGTGAAGGGGGGCCTCACAAGAATTCTTGCGAGGGGCCCTGCATTTTGCGCTACGCCACTGGGGCGGATCTCCGGAAATGGCGATGTGGAAGACTAAATTTTTGGGGGCAGAAATACGCTATTTTATCTGGATTTTTAGAATTTTTTTTGGAATTTATTTCATTTTTATTTTTTCCGTAATGGGGGGGGGGCGCCCCCTGGATCTGCGCCTGGTTCCATATATTAGTCATAAAATTGTTACACTTTCCAAAAAAAAAACATTCTTTTTTTCACGTTGTAAATACTTTTGAAATAATCTGATGTCAAAGAAGCAAAAAAAGGTCTGCAAGATTTTGCTCTTAAAGTAAAACTAATACTAAATAAGCTTTCCAGACGACGAAATGTATTTTTGATTGTAACCTCTGACGTGTATTAACCAAACCATTTGCTTTACTGAATAAAGTGCTGTGATTATATTCCCTGTTGAAAAGCGAAAACGGACAGGGCTGGGGAACTCTACTACCGCCAGCATGAGAACTTCACAAATGACATAGAGTTTTCAATTACGAGTAAATAAAATTTCAGCAGTTGAGTTTTCAATATTCCTAATGAGAAATACTTATTTTTCTTTCCTTTGACTGTAATTATTATAAATTAGTGTTTGACTGTAATTATTGGAAATTAGTGCAGGCTGCTGCAAATAGTCCTCTGAATTGCCGTGCTGTCCGTTTTTCACTTCAACGTTAAAATAACAATACCTGATAAAGAAGCAATTTCGTCATCTGAAAATGTTGTTTATGAATTATGATTATAGTTTTTCTTTAATTTCCGAACTTCAGGATCGATAACGTATTATAGGGATCGAAATTTCGGTTCCCAGCAGTGGGGTGATACGGACATATATAAGGTCATGTAATCTCGAGTTTCTATCTCTTATCGGTTTTGAGAAATAATTTTATATAGTTTTTTTTAGTAGAAAATCTTCTATTTTCGAAAAAAATGTCGATTTTCTCAGAAACTGTTTGACCAATATTCTAACGAAAAAAGGGGCGTTAGTTTTGGTTGGTAATGGTTTTTCCGTCTATGTGATCGTGTATAATACTGTCATTATTAGTTGATCGATTGTAATCGAATATATCTATATTACTATGTAAAGTGATTGTAATCGTTTTGACATATGAGAAGGGCAAAAAATTGATCTCATTTTTTGTGTGAATAAAACCTATTTTTCTCGTATCGTAACGAAGCTCTTGATACAATTTACTTCTCAAATCTGGGTATATCTCGATCCATTCTAGAAAAAATGGCTCGAGAAATAGGATTTTTGAAACGTATACGTATATTCCGAATTGGTATTCGAATTATTGGCTTTTAAACACCTTTTAAAACTGATCTGAAAGATATCGACTCCATCCATGGTTAAATTCTTAAATATATGTAGAATGGATATGTCCATAAATAAACTTTTCGTACTTTCTCTTGCTGACTGAGTTCCAATGGTATGTCTGCTTTCAGTTGTCCAATTCCATAGAACTGACTTTCAAAAGAAAATTATAGAGAAGCAAGAAAAAGATTGGTTATCACTGTCTAAACAAATAGGCGCCTTACAACCCTTACTATTGCATTATTGAGTCCAGCGTCGAGTATTTCCGCCGAATTTGACCAGTATTATTATTAAAAAATTCGTGCCGTAAAAAAGACTTGAAAGAAACCATGTTTAGATTATTTTCCGTTTGGTTTAGAGTATTAGTGTCAAACTTTGGTTTAAATTTGGTCTCGATACGAGGAAAGAAAATAATGTAGATTTTGGAATCAATTCTCAGGTGTCAGGCCCTAGAGAATTACCATAGGAAACGAAATCGGCGAGTATAGAAGCAATAAACCGAGCGCCCAAATTGAATTGACGAATAGATCAAATAATATTCAACATAAAATTCTCTGCCGAAAAAAGAAACCAGCATCAAAATGAAACAAGTGGTTCAATCACAATTTGCTGGCGACCAAGCCATCTAGATAAACACTGATTCGATATTGCTCGAGACCAGATCTCATCGAAACAAAGTTAGTACTGTGTATAGGGATGAGTCATGGTGGCTATTTCGAAAACCGGTGACTGACGTCGTTTGACCGGTCAAATCGCTGACCAAAAAAAAAAAAAAAATCACCTGTCACTCGGGATTATGATTTTACATCGTCTCGACGAGTATTTTCCGAAAATGTCATTTATTATCTAGTTCAAATTGATTTATTTTCGCGGCAATCACCAAAATTATTTCGGAAAACGACGTTTATCAGCAATTTTTAGCTTAAGAAATGGCCTAAGGGGCAATACTAAGTTATAAATACTTTCTTAGATTTGTCCAAACGAATGCTTTGATTGTGCTTAATTTTCACTCGACCAGCCGAATCTAATGATGTATGGTATGTTGACTAAACCGTTTTAGCTAGAATTTGGGAGAAACATCGTTTTTCGATATATTTTCCCCGTTTTTCGCATAAATAACTCGTTTTGGACAATAAATCGCAGATTCGGAATGTACTCGTCAATACGAATCCAATCATGTGTCGATGTGTAATAAATCAGTCACCATTTCAGCGAACTTAAATTAAAAAAAAAAAAAAAAAAAAATCGGTCTTTGATTTTTTGACCAGCCGTGGTCAACTGATCGGCCGAACTCATCCGTAGTGCTGTGAACTTCTTGTCCTCTTTCCTATTCAATTTCATCGACCAATATTGATTTCAACTTACTAAAACCAATCTCCCATAAGAAAAGTAAAAGAATTTCTGTTGAGACCCCTGGCAGAGGTATTTTGTTGAGCTTTTTGCTGTGTTGGTAGTGCAATATTCAACAGATAATGTAGGACTAGGTTGTTTGCATTTATTAAGACAGAGTAAAAACATGTGAGCACTGCATCTTTTTTTTTTTTTATTTTTTTTTTTAAAAAAGTGGGAAAACGTTTGTTTAATGAGACAAATGGACGTGTTTTTTCTCATTGTATCACTATTTAGAATTATTGTAGAATAAGCATTGTTCAACATTTACGATTTTACGTATATAGTAACTGATAGGTAATCTTGCACAAGAGTTGATTTTCACATTTATTCTTCTGCAAACCAAAGTCAGGGCATGTTGACCATATTTTAAATCCTGAAAAAAGAAATTTTTAGATTATTGGATTGCAACAAGTTTGCAGATTCACTACAATAATAAAGTATGCTGGCAGTGATGATTATCTTCAAAGGAATGCAGTCGATGTGGCATACTTCGCACAAGTAGAATTACTGTGTGTTTAAGGGCCCACTTAATAGAGAATATGATTTAATTATCACACACACTCCAACAAAGTGAGCCCATAAATATCACTGTAAGTACTGAGCAGGCTACGTCCATCATCTGGAGAATGGATAGGTTACACTGCAAAAAAAGAAGTTTATCACGATTAATTTACTTTCAATAATTTTTAAATTGAAAGATTTCAAATGGTAGGCCTACATTATAATTTTCTCTTCCTTTGTAGCACTTGATATTTCAAAACTCAATGATTTCTATTAGGATATAATGTTCTTTTTTTAATTGCACTGATGCACTGCTGATTGCTCCAAGTCACATTTATTTTTATTTTTGATAATCCATAATACAGTTGTAAATATAGTCATCAGCAGACTCTTACTTTCTTTTATTACCGGTACTAACACAATCTTCATGTTCTTTAGCCTATTGGAAGAAATTAAAAAATATTTTATTGCAACCTGTATATGTTGTAGCCTAGTCCCTGTATTTGCTTCAGCAGTACGGTAGTTTGCTATTTTTTTTAAATTTTAACTTTTAACAATTTACCGTAAGAATACAGGTTAATGTCATTTATGTAAGTATTTAGCATTGCAATTTTTAGGAAATTAGCCTACGGTTGGAAGAACAAATAAAATATCCATCTAAGCAAAGAAATGATATTGATAATTGTTAAAAAAAAATTATATCCATGAAATAAAAAAAACACAACTGTCAGTTATTGTGATCTATTCTTCATGGTTATTTATCAATTAGTATTGCAATTGTTGTTTTATATATAATTTTAGAAACTGAATGTGACGTATATATTTTAGTTATGTTGCCAGTATACAATATCAGGTACTGTATAATTATATAGCTTACTAGGCATAAAGCTTGCACACTAACAATAGTGCAGGGGCTAGGAAGAAATATATTGGAATCTATATGACAATTGAAAATGAGTTTCCCAGGAATTTGAAGTAAAAACTTGAATGCTATGTTAAGTAGAATATATCATGTACATGTACTGTTTATTGTTTAAAAATGAGGAAAAATATATTAAATGCGCGAATTGATAAATTTGAATGCATTACTTACATTTAATATTTCTGTTGGTTAAAAATATTTATTATGAAACTGATAAAAAAATAGTGTAATTTATATAAAATGTCGTTGTGTCAAGGGTGTATATTTATAGCTGTATCTTCGAGACTCAGGGATTTGATCGAGATTTCTTGAAATAGGGCCTAGTTAAGAAAATCTTGGTTGAGTGCAGCGCTGTCAAAAATTTGTACGGTTTTAACACAAATTATACATTGAAATTAAATTTTGGTGAAATAATATATACAGCGTTTTAATGAATTCACTTTTACATTGAGGTGGGAGATAATCTGAAGAACCCCCATATATACGGTCCTACCTTATATCTATTAAAAATGGAAAAAAATGAACGGGCGCTGTTTTATACATTGCGAAAGACAAATGTAAATAGATTAGTGTTTCACCAGTAAACACCTTCACCCTGTGACATTTGCAACCAACAAAGTTACCTTGGGGTCATTCCAGCTCAGTTCATCCAGAAAAGTTGTGAAATGACACCCACCTAGGGATTGCAATCCCGGGATCCCGAAATCCCGGGATCCCGGCCGAAATGGCGATCCCGAAATCCCGGGATTAAGCCACCTAAAATCCCGGGATTTTAAAAGTCGTAATTTTCGACCAAATATAGTCATATTATATATTGCTGGATAGGTATTTTTTTCAGGATTACAGCGGTGTTTGAATTATCTTCCTACGACAGTCGGTTAAAAAGTTATTCAACTTTGAAACTATTATAATCCAACTCTCGTTTTGCATCAAAAATTTCCAGTTTCAAACAGGAAAAACGTGATTATAAAGGAAAGTAAGACACCTGCAGCTTGATTTTAATTTAAAACATCATTTTCTTGAACTATTACGGCGTGTATGTCATTATTTGACGTGTAACTATTCAATAGAATTTGTGGTTCAAAGATTTTGTCATTGGATAATTCTCTCGTTTTGGGGCGCAAAAAGTCAAGACTTCGCTTCAAAAACGAGTTCAACCCTGGAATGTTACATATTTCCTAAAAGCTGACGTTTTAAGGACCACGACAATGTTTAAATTATATTTCTATGACGTTCTGTTAAAAAGTTATTCCACTTTGAAAATATTATCATCGAAAGTTACTCGTTTTAAAATGAAAATTTCCAGTTTCAAACAGGAAAAACGTGATTATAAACGAAAGTAAGACACCTGCAGTTTGATTTTAATTTAA
>JAQFYR010000545.1:0-12356 GCA_034694985.1 Campodea silvestrii
GACGTTCACGAGCTCGTAAGATTTCTTCTTTCATTTTCTTATCAGATGGAGGTTTAGCTAAAGATACTTCGATGGCTGAGCCACATAATTCTTTGCCGTTCAATTCTTCAATTGCCTTCATTAAGAAAAGAAATGGATAATTTAAGAGGTTGTATTATAATTTAACGAGACTTTAATTAAATATTAAAAGATACGGTATTTGTTTACTATAACTCGGTCACCACAAATCGACTGTCCAGTGTTATAATCATTGGATTCATTTCGAAGTGTACTCCGAAATGTCACATCGTTTCCTCAGCAAACGATAAAGAAGTAAATAACTGAGAAAACAACAAATATGGTAGGCCTACCATTTATAACTATGTGTTGTCCAATACGTTTTAGGTGTTTAAACAGACATGTTCACTATTAAGTGATTGTAATTCCTATCGGATTTTCAATATTGTGGTTACCATTTTTAATGCTAATTGTTTGAATTTTCATCGGTTATAAGTTTTAGAATGGTTATAACTGCTACAATTTTCAGTGGTTGTAATATTATTGCCAGAATTTCCAGTGGTTGTAATTTTTTAAACTACGGGAGCTGTACGCCCCTTAGTCTCGCTGCCGCTTCACTTACCGCCAGCAGGACTTAATTACCTAGTCAGCAGGAACTCTAAAGCTAAACTTAGACTACTCTCGCGCATTGCGCTCCCGACTCACCGTTGAAATTCCAATGTATATTTAAATTTTCCGACAATGAGCGCGAACGTAACTTTTTGGTTTGCAATACTTTGTTTTTATAAATAATTATTATTGATGCGTCAATATCGGCAGTGCGCGCATCAGTAAAGCAAGTTTAGATTTAGATTGCCAGTCGCAGTCAACAGCTAGCGCCCCGAGGGTGAGTCGAGCGTTAGTGGGTGCGTACGGCCTATAGGGTACGTACGGCCCCCGTAGTGAAGATAGGAAGCATCCGCTTAAATGTGAGGCGAAACATCCTAAAAAATTATAATCGGAACTTAACAATGAAAAAGCACATTAAAACGCCTAAAACCTACCGGAAAGCATATTATATACAGCTATGATCACTGAACAATGAACAAAAAACACCTACAACGTATTGAACAACACATATTTATATAATTGGTACCATTTTTGTCATTTCCTCGGTTATTTATCGTTTGCACAAGAAACGATGTGTCATTTCGGAATGCACTATTCGAGAAGAATCCAATGATGTATAACACTCTGTCGATATGTGGTGACCGAGTTGTAGTAAACAAATACCTAATTAAATTTAATATAGTCGTAAAACCCCGACGTACTGTATTGTTTGTAATTCAGCAAAATAATATACACAAACAATTTTGTTAAGTAGCTTAACTTTATATATGGAATTAAAAGAAAGACAAAAAAGGGGGATTAATTATCTATTGAAACTTTCTTTTGGTTATTCCATAGTGCTAAAATTAGTATCATCATGATACTAATGGGCCAATGTTTTACTCCATGGAAATGCAAAAGTTACATTTTTAAGATATTGTAACTTTTTGCATCTCTAGTGTAGACTAATTCTGATATTATATCAAAAGCTTTGGAAGCTATATCTTATTTCCTTTTTGTGGTGTTTTTAAGCTCTTTTCAAAATGGTTAATAACGATAATCGTAGTCAATACAAAAAGTGCTTTTTAACATCATCAAATAAATGAATAAAACACTACGTTTTTGATTTCACAATACCTAAAGCAAAACCTACGTGCAAGCACGGTCTCATGACAATCTCTTTAACATTTTATACCACTGAAAGTTGGGATCAAATTTTCACTAACTGAAAAAAATATGACACTATTGGGACCCCAAGTTCTCTCTGTTAATAAGAGATTTTATTAGAAGCTCGGTTTTATGTTTTTTTGGTTTTATGGATGCTCCGTTGTAGAATGTTAGCAACGTCTGCTTTTGAAATGCATTACAGAGATTAATAATCTTTTTAGTTGGTTATTACATCAAATATTTATGGAACCATAGTAGGTATAAGAGATTAATTATAGCGATTTTATGTTCCTTTACTGCATATGATATCTTATGGGCATGGCCTACCCCTACAATGTAATATTTCATCAGAGAATTGAATCCATAATCTTGATTATTGTAAGGGCAGTAACTGTATAACTATAATACTGAACATGACTGCAAAATAAGATTGACTGAAGATTACATCAGCAGGTCTATAAAATATAGGCTATCTGAGGTATATAATATTGCTTCTAAAATTTTTGGTTCATTTAAAGCTTCGCACTCACTAACTTACGTCGGATCGGATCGGAAACGAACAAAAAATGTCGCAAACATACCGCACACCAAGTCGGAACGAATCGGTTTCGAATGGAATAAAGTATCGCATTTAACTCTCTGTAAAAGAAAATTGAGTCCTTTCCGATTCGATCTGTTCCGACTTAAGCTAGCAGCACACCACGTCGGATCGGAACGGAATCTTCTTTAACATGGAGTTAAATGGAAAAAGTTCGTTCCGTTCCGATCGGACGTGGTGTTTGATCTTTCACCTACAAGAATGCGCATGATATGCTTTGCTCCTTTCTGTTCCGATCCGATCCGCCGTTGTGGGTGAAAAGCTTTAGTGTACATGTTTTAACATTTCTCTGCACTTGTAAAACTACAAGCTTTTAAAATTTTAAAACTTTTTTTACATTCAGAAAGGAAGTTTAATAATTAGCATTCAAAGAGTAGAAAAGGATATATCTTCGTTATTTATAGTTCTCTACATTAATTCAAAATGCTCGCTATTTTAAAATAAATCACAACTTGTTATTTAAGTTGAGACTGTACATTGACGTATGTTCACACATTCTTAAAATTTGACAATGAATATTAAACTATTTCTAGTGAACTTTAACAGAGTGTGAACCAGTTACATTGTGCTTTTTCATACATATATAGATAAATACGACACTGATCTAACTGTTTTATGAAATGTTTGCTTTCCTCGAAACGTTTCGTGGCAGAACCACATTTTCAAGAGCCTGCTGTGTTAAAACAATCCACACCGAATATAATCTACAAGTCATAAGTTTATTACCACTTCCATCTAACACTCCGAATAAAATTGTACATTATATGGATATGGAAGTACTCCCAGGGGGGATGTACTTCCATATCTACAGCCAAATTTTGGCTGTAGATTCCGAAGTACATCCGTTTTAAATACTTTTGGAAATGCAGTGAGATGCCACGAAACAAGTCAAGGAAAGTAAACATTTCACAATAAAATGCAACCAGGTAGGCCTACCGCATTCATGTAGCCTATTTGAAAAAGTATATTATAATGACATCATTTCAATGGAATCCCGTGATTTTTTTTCTTTCTCGCTATTTCGAAAATAATAAAACAGTCGTTTTTTGTGACTTTCAATATTTAAAACTAAAAAAGCAACATGCGGAGGCTGTAACTTAAAAAAAACTTTTAATATTTACATTAAATAAAAAAAGAAGTGATAAATGAATATTTCAATGAACACCGAAGTTCCCATTTAGCAAATTAAAGTTGCAAACAAATTGACTCTAAACTCCTACATCTTTTTAAAGCTCTTTCTAAAATAACGTAGAGCACGAGAGTAAGCTCCCGGCCATTTCCGATTCTGCTAATGTAGTATATAAATCTAACCTGCAATGCATGCTCCCTCTCTTCAAAATGCACAAAAGCGTAGTCCTTTATTTTCTTTATCCTCTCTGTTCGGCCATACATCTCAAAAAGACGTTTAAGTGTATCCTCTGTGCATTCGTGAGTGAGGTTCCTAATGTAAACCACCTTCACTTTGGCCATTATTTCTTCGTCTGGTTCTTGCTGAGGATCCGCCCAGTCCACCAAGATATCGCAGCCCCAGACTTTTACACTCCCAGAAGATAGGCGACGTTTGGCAAACGATGCAGCTTTGTGAGATTCAAATTCAAGAAAACAAAATCCTCTGTTTTTCTTTCGGTCGTCTGGAATGCTATAAATGATGACATCTTTAAGACCTTTCGTTATTCTTCCAAACTCTTCTTGTATCTCTCCTTTTCCCATGGATTTTGGAATATTACCAACGAAAAGACGAACGTTCGGAACACTGATATTCACTTTTAGATAACGTCCACTTCGTAATTCGTATTCGTTGAATCGATTTACAGCGCGTCTTGCATCTTCTTTATTGGTGTACGTAATAAAGGCAAAGCCACAGTTCATCTGAGTAGAAAGGTCCATCATGAGACGTAGATCCCATATTTCTCCAGCTTGCTCGAACAAAGGAATTAATTCATCTTCATAAATGTCTCTTGGAATTTTCCCACAAAAAACTTCGCAACCTTTTCCGGGAGCATTTCCATCCCAACCTGGAGGTGGACCGCCATATTTTCTCTGGCCTGGTGTTACATCGAGCGTATATCCAGTTCTTTCGAGTATTGCATTTATTCTCTCTGTATTTGGACCTCGGAAACCTGGTACGTTAACTTGCTGCTTCGATGCTTTGTTCTGCTGTCGATAGGATTTCATAATGCCACATACAAAAGCTGATTTATTTGAGACATGCTCCAAATTGGATTCTTCTACTTGCTGCAAGATACTTAAAGCACCATCCACAGTAAAATCTTTTAAAGCACACATTGTACGATCATCTAATTCATTAACAGTCAACTTTCCGCTACGGAATATGTCAATTAACTTATAAATTACCTGCTCGTCTATGTCGAAGCTGCAGAGATGGTTGTAGCACATTTCTTCTTGAGCGTAGTCATATTCGTTGATTGAATCGGTTGCTTCTTTTTTGATAAAAACTTCCTGTTTCATATTCGGCATTTCATCATGGAAATTGTTTTCTTCACGATCCATGGTTAATTTGGCTGATGAGTTCAAGACAAGAACGTTACTAGCTAAGAATCACCTCACAGGCACAGTTAATATATCATTTGCGATTGTAATTTAGATTTGTGTAAACCAGAACAAAAGACGCTGAATAAATTCGTTGAAACAAGAGCGATTGATTGTTTTCAAATGTTCTTGTCCCCCTTTGTGTAGTGGACTCTAATGTAAATTTAGGACCTGGAAAGCTTTTAACTTTTTAATTATTAATGTTTAGGGGTAAATTTAAAGAATAAAAATCATATCACAATGTTAATGTTCATTTTACGTGATGCTGTAGCTACTCTGGGCCTATATATAAATAAAATTATTTAAAAATACCATTATGGAGTAAATATAAAACCAACAAACTACTCGCCTTATTATCGACTTTTTGATTTCGTAATTTTCAGCAATAAATAAATTGTAATAACCGATAATAAATATACTTTTTAATTTTTTAATGAAATTCCTTGTTGTTACATTACAATATTTATTGCAGTTATTGATTTATAGACCTACTGTGTTATATTTTATATCCACTTCAATTATGACAAAAAATGATATCGCATGAAAACCGTAGCCTACTTCAAAATAAAATATTTAAATAAATATATTAAATTATTATATAATTAACTGAATTTTCAAAAACGTGGTTGCCATATTTAAAATCTGCCTCACAAACATTACGTTCTAGAATTTGAATAAAGTATAATCTCTCACTGCAAATCAACTGATAGAAAAACAGAAGCATAAAGCGAACATTAGGAACAAAATTTTCACTCCACCACAAATCCACTAAACCATTTGAACAAGAGCGCTGATTCCTAAAGTAACCAAATGACTACAGCAGCAAAAAATTGGTGGTACGAAAAGTATACAATGCATATACTATTATCTTCTTTGCAAATACGCCATAACGAATGTTCTGAAAAAGTGGTATCCAAGTAAAACAATTCGAAATATATTATTCACCGAATATACTCTTCAAAATGGCGTAATTGAATTCCATGAATTTGGAAGTTGAAATCTCAGCTTCCCAAAACATACGCCGTCGACGTGAAATACCAAATAAAGCGTCCATAAATTTGCCAAGTCATAAATTAAATTTTAATGGCTGCTCTTAACGTACACGACCATTCCCCTCAGATTAAGCCCTAGGCAAGCGAGTTTCCGAGTTTTTACGACTTTTCATTTCTGGAAGGCGAATAAGAAAGCACAGTACACCGCAAATTAGCTTAAAATTCCCTTATCGATTTGCAGAAGAAGGATGTTAAGAGTAAATGGGTGAAAAACCTGAATTATAGAACCCGAGGGGTCGTCCCATGTGATTTGTGACGCAATGCAGCATTCCCAGGAATATAAACAAGCGGTTGAATTATGAACACTAAATCAAAAGTTGAATCTGCGGTTGCTACGCGTCTGGAGTCACGGAGGGAAGAAAACTTCAGCAGGTATAATGCTGCCTGGTGTCAATTATAGGTGGAACAAAATGTTGAGAAAGAAAATCGAACGCTGGACACGTACCAATAATTTTCCTCGACGCTCTCCACGTCTTCCAGATTTTTCCGGCCTTCATTTTAAATTTCATCACGTTCATATATATTCGATTCTAACCCTTGAGCCGACAGTAATGATTTGTGATATTTCCTCTTTTTTTCTGTGGAGTGTGAAAAAAAATCACGTATGAATACCCACAGAAAAGCTATCTGACATTTTATCAAATACATTTAAATCTTAACATTTAAATAAGCCCAAACAGAACGGTGCAAATCCTTTTACATAGCCTTTATATAAAGAAAGAAAAATTCTATACTTTGGAAGCTATATTCAGAGAAACTGCTGGTATATAATACTACAGTAAGAAAGGAATATATAAATATATACACACAATAGCAAAAGGTCTTGGCTGGGGAAAAAAAGGAAAAAATATCTCTATTCTTTGTGCAGTAGCATCAGTAGAGTGAAGCGGGAATGCTGTCATAAAAAAGTATATCTGTGTGCAAAAGGCGAAAGTTTGGAGTCTGAGGCAAAGCACGCTGGAATCGAAGCTACTTTACAGCACTCAACAAACATACAAAATGTAACAACACTTGTTTCGAAACAAAGTAACAACTTTAAATTGGATCAAGACTTTCAAGATACCGACCACTTACAACTTAACAAAGGGAAAGAACTAACTTTCGACATCACATTTTCACTTTTATTTACTGTTCAATACGTGCCACTCCTATCAAAAACTAAAAAAAAAGATAAAAAAATTCCTGCATAAATTTCTAAACACAACACATCGTAATGAATTATAAACACCAACAAATTCTGTGTCCTCTGAATCTATAACGGGCCATAATTTAATTTCGTTGTTTACCTAAGAAAGTATAAACACGCGCGTCTCTCCCTTTCCAAATCTACTGTGCTATGACGTGATGTAATACAAAAAGTTTATAATTGCAATGTAACTTAATTTCCTCATTTGATCAATAACCTTGGCTTATTCATAATTTACATTCGCTGTTATTTCCCCACAGACGTCCTCTACGGAAGCAAATATTTCGGAAGGGAAGTAAGTCCCCAGGTATCCGTCCGCACAATTACCACGCGCCTGTGGGAATGGGCCTTTCCTCGAATGCATAATACAATATGCTAAACACAGCAGTAGAGACGTGCCACGGAATTAAACGAAACACAATAACGCGGTACTGCAAGTTATGATAAGCAACTTTTCGGAACTTTAAATTAGGATCAATAAAAATGGAGTTATTGATTTCGTTCTTCGTCTTTCTTTATAACAGTAATAAATTCTTGATAATCTTGAGGACTAGGAAATGTTGGCAAATACTTTTGTAAAGTTTTATACGAAGGAAACAGTAAAAGATATATCGAAGTGGTTCATCGGTAATAAACAGTCGTAGTTGACAAACATGGCGGGTTTGGCAGAGTAATGAATTAAAGATTATGGAAACATAAACATGCAAGAAGTAAAGATGTTTTCATCAACAATATATACTGATAATAATTATTTAACCCGAATGTTCGAACTTATTCGTTACGGTAAGGGCTCTTCTTATCTACAGAACTATATGAAAAACATACAACGTTTTCTGGTTCTGCTGAACAAGATATAATTCTGATAAAATAATTTAAAACCTTGCCTTAATGGACAATATAGGAAATTAAGGCATAACTTACTGTTTGTAAGGTAGGCTATAATAATGATATACACGTCTGTGTTCCTAGATTTACGCGTCTCTACAAATTTCGGAAGTCATGGTTCCATTTAGAAGAGAGTTTTTTTTTAACAAACAAAATTATATTTGTTGCGAAACGATATCATTCACACATATTATAACTTTAGGTTTGCTTAGCACTAGTTTTACGAGCCTATGCAATATCGTTTTCCATTCAAGAATAATTTTGTTTGGTCTGTTTGTTTGCTTGTTTGAAAACTCTCCTAGAAATGGAACCATGAGCTCTGAAACTTCTGGAAGCCAAATAAATCAAGAACAGACATCGGCGAAATACGCATCATCAATAATTTAATATAATATACAGGATAAACAGTTCTAACTTTGCCTTATATGAACAAAAGTTAGAGAAGTTTAATTTTATTGTGGTTATTTATTTATCGTTATATATAGGCCTACAGCAAAAGAGCACCAGCAATTCTCAAAACCTCATACTTATAATTCAAATGTAAAAAACTACCTTTGAACACATTTCCATGTTTTTCCAACCCTGCTTTACCAAGTACACTGTACAGTAGCCTACATAATACTGTTCGATTTCGCTAACCCTACTCCGTGCAAATAGTTCCCCTTTTCGTAGCCATGTATCCTGCAGATAACCTGAAGGACGTATATACTTGGGGTAAGGGGGTGGGTTCATATCTATAAGGAGGACTAGGGTAGAGGTATAGCTTTAAAGTAAGGTTATGAATTTCATCATTTCCCCTTACGGCAGTCCAGCAAGCAACCCAGTACCATTCCTTAGCAACAGAAGATGAAAGGGAGTAGGAGAAGAGCTATAAGGTGGAATCATACACAGGAAGGAATTTCAGTAGGATATGAGAAACTTTCTTACAACTACTATACAAAGTAATGAAAGTACAATGTGTCAACAGCAGTACTGTAATTCAATGTGTATACGTGTGAATTAGGTTGTCGGACCCACAACTTTCGGGTTTCGCGGTGAACGCATGTGTATATGGTGTACCACAATAATAATAATAAAAGTTATGTTCCGAAACATACAGGTAGAAAATGTTGCTTCAGATTTCTTCGTTTCCACCTTGTCGTATGAATTACTCTGAGACATAAGAGAGTATATAGGAGTACACAATCATATTTATTTATTCTTCCTATAGCTTCTGTCAAGTTGTAAATAGCCATGTTTATTCAAGTAAGAAGTTAACTTATTATATTGAAAGGAAAGTTGGTAAAGGTTGTTGGCTTAGGTGTTATTATATTACTCACCATTATACATTGAGTTGCTGTCTATATAATAGTTGATGTTAAAAGATTTCACAGTAAACTATTTACAATATTATTTACAAACTATACATTGTTTTTTCCGCAAGATTTAATGTTAATAACGCTCTAAAACTTTAATAATAATAATAAAAATGAAAATATTAAAAAAAAAATGGCGATTTAGAAAATTCAACACAGTCGTCAGTTTATTTTACCGTATAGAGAAATGAAAACCGTCACCCGAAATCTGCATATTGCTGTGTAGAAGCAGTACATGGATACGATATCTTATAAATTTCTAATTATCCCACACTATGACACTAAAACTAAACTTATTCAGTTATTTGACTCCCGTATCTTTCTGGACATCCAATCAAATCCCTCCTCCTTTTTCATTGTCTAAATAAATCTTCCCTTTCTCCCAAATATCTCTGGAATACTTTTCCTCTTCTTCTTTCAAACAGAATTCCTCATTCCTATCTCAAAAGAAAACGACAAAAACAGAAATTTCCAATAATTACAAACTCCCGTTGATGCAATACTTTAAAGTAAACAACAAACGAAACTCAATGGTTAACTTACAAACGAAAAAGAATTCCTTTCCCTCCTTCTTCGCAGCCCGCCCGCGTCATGTCTTGCGGAGTAATTTATAACTTTGAAGCGCAATGTGGTATTAAAGCTGCTCTGTTAAAAGTTTTTCCATTCGTCACCGGATCAGGACTAGTTCGCTTCGTTGAATTTCTATCAAGAAAAAGAAAAAGGGAATATATACCCTCCCGTTCCCGGGCTCTCACACAAATTTACCTTTAGGAAAAGTCAGGCGGAGCTTAAACGTCCAGAAAAAGAAACTTTTAGGGGTAAAAAATATTCGAATATGTTCCACTAAATAAATTCAAAATGGTGGCGACGAAGTAGGATAAATTCGATGGAATTTCCTGGAGGTTTATAGAAAGTAGGGTTTTGTCGGTAGGATTTCAGTTATTGCTGCTGAGTTTGCACGTCATATGTAGGGTTTTTATGGTTTTAAAAGGAATTGTCATATTTTTGTTTCATCCGAGGGTTTGAATGAAGTTGAAGTGCTTTGGACGTGGTTCCTCAGATGTAGTGCACAGCCCTCGTAATTCAAAACTGGTAAACTGGATTAAACAGACAAGCGACAGCAAATCTCTAGAGTTCAAGTCAATTTCGTAAGAGCATTTCCATTTGAAATTCGCATCTTTCGAAAAGTCAACAAACTGTTTTTGGTTTTAAGAGTTAATTTTATAGAAGTCATTTTTCTTAAAGAAAAAAAAAATGATATCAGAAAAATATAGGGCACCACTAAAATGCAATCAAACTACCTTTAGAAATATTACTTTCATTGAGTCATTGTGAGTTTAGACTAGAAAAAAAACTATGTAAAAATGCCTGGAATATCTTTTTCCGTTGGATCATTTCACCATGATATTCTTTAATTACATATTTTACACTTCCTATTTCTCAAGCAGCAATAAAAACGCTGAATGAAGTTATTACGACAAAATCGCCACTACGAGATAATTCTCACGTAGCAATTTCACGGAACAACTCACTCAACTTGAAAATTCAATTAAAAAAAGGCTCGTTTTTAATTTGTACAAACAAAAATATATCACCGGGAGTCCCTTTTGATTGTGTTGGAAGTGTAATTATTCGCCGCAACTTTGATTAGAGGCCCACTCCACTCTCTAGCAACAACTCGTTACTACAACAACAATCAATTATGAAAATTCAACCTCGCGTCGTTCCATACTTTTTATTTTGTAACATTACAAACATGTTCTGATCTGGTATCACTGGTGGTTTGTTGTTGTAAAGGACTCAAAAGTGCAACCACAACAAAAGGATGTTTTTTAATAATCATTTGGGAATGTTTTGTTGTTCACAAACTTTACAATATCCAACATAGACGGTGCTGGGCTTGTAATTGCAGTGATATGTTATGATATAGAAGCCTCACAAATTAACGAAGGATTATACGTCATATAATTATTAGAACGTTAGTTAGGGTTATGTGAAATTATAGAATGGAAAAATTTGTTGAAAGTTGTATCGGCAATAATGGGAATATGAGCTTTAATAATGAATTTATAGTAGAAAGTTTTTTCATTATTTGGGAATTATATCGTTACACATTATATCGTTACAAATTTTCATTATATCGTTACAAATTTTCATTATATCGTTACAAAGTTTCATAACAGAATATTGAGGTGTATTTTCTAAATTGTTTGTTTTTATGAGTATAAGAAGGAAGTTTTTTTTAAGATAATGTATTTAATAGTAAATAAACAAATAAAAAGGACTTTTTACTACAAATAAGTCGATTCCAGTATAATTATCCAATGCTAAAACTTTCGCAGTACAGCTATATCATATGATATATAGGTTTCTCCAATGTCTGCTACACCGAACGCTCTGCATACACAAGCATATTGCTATACAGTTGTCTGAACTTGCATACTTTGATTTTAACTTAAATTTATTCCTGGTAACCTCAAATTCATGTGAATTCGTATACTGCTTCACTAATACATCTAAACTGAGCTGTTACTGTTGAACTATAGATAGAAACGGGATGTTCGAACCATTTAAATGTTATTCGTAGAAGTCTGGTAGTGTGTGTAATCAATTCCATTGAAGTTTGAGCAAGCATAAAACCTATCTGCTGGAGCCAGATGGATACCCCACTGCATGAACGAATGGTCATTTCATTATAATTTTCCGGGTAGTCTTTGGACCATGTACCAGTGAAGGTATTGACCTGTCGCCTGCTGATTGACAGGTTCTGAGGACAACAACCCATCAGGTGTAGGGACAATGACCACAGAGATTGACCACCCTAACCCAGATCACATTGTTGCAACGAATAACAATAGCCATGCATTAAGGCCATTAACCCAATAACGAGTGGACGTCATCAGATTTTAGGAGTCAATAACGTTGATGTCCCATGTACATTTATCCAGATAGAGTGCTAGGACAGTCAAGATTTAAAA
>JAQFYR010000546.1:0-12352 GCA_034694985.1 Campodea silvestrii
GATAATTGTCTTGATTATCTGCAAATGGCTGATTTATGGGGAGCGACGCAGTTGAAAGAAAATTGTTTTTCGTTCATAACGAAAAATAGAAAGTTATTGTCCCAAATTGAAGGTTGGAAGTTGTTCAGGTCAAGATCAAATGATTTACACTTGGAATTATTGGATAGGTTCATGCTTTTGGAATAAGCTCGCAAGTTTCAGTCGAAAGTGTCGACAATTAATTTCCATTAAATTAGTAGTTACCATTTTAAAGTAAGATGTCGAATTTTATTTCTGAAAAATTCATTGAAACATCTTGCATGTACCAGTATGTAAAAATCGTTACTTGAAATATTGTTTGTATTAAAATGTTATAATAAATAGTGTTCCTATATCTAAAATAAAGCTGCTTTTATTTTTGGGCAGTAACAGGATTTTTTTATTTCAAAAATATATAATTTTATAACAGCTGTGCAAACTTTATTGCTTTTTTTAAATTGTCTTTATTTTTTCACAGCTCGATAGGTAGTCTACTTATATTGATATCTTTCGCCTTTAAATTTTTTATTTTTTTATTAAAAAATAGGAATACTAGCAAATCTGTTTTAAAACAAGTACGTTACTTATTTGAATATTGTTTGACAATAAGTCAAGTAACTTTGAAAAAAATGATCAGTGACCAGCTGATTTTGTTATTATAGAGAGCTGAAGAAGTTTGTGTATTTGTACACTAAAGGTGTATACTTTTGTAAAAGTAATAATCTGTTAATTTCAAATAAAAATGCTTCTTCTGATATGTATGTTTTTGTGTCAATAAGTTTTATACCAAGAACCAAGCAAATGTGTTAAAATTTAAATACAAGGGACTGTCAGGGGCACATTTAATCTTTAATGGGCGTTGGGAGGCCCTTTTTGCAAATAAAATTTAAGAAGAAAAATAGTAGACCAAAAATGCTCAAAACAGAAGAATTTAAATTATTAACTTTGTAATATACTTACAGGGCCTCCTTCCAATTTCGAAGGCTATGTGCACAGTATGATGATACAAATAAAACATTATGACAAAGAGGCCCATTTAAGAAAAAAAAATATATAATAATAGGAAATCAAAACAAAAATTTAAATTATATAACCACATACTTATAGAGCCTCTTTCCGATCTCTAAGCCCTCTGTATGCACATTATAATATCAGATATGATACATGTAAAACATTCTGATGAAGAGGGCTGATGCTGGCTATAACGCTGAGGCCCTCAGTCTTAAAACCGCCCCTGGGGACTATTATATACTTACAACAAATATGCATTGGCGCTAGGGGTGTACCGATATATCGTATCGGTATATGCGGCCATTTTCGAATTATCGGTATTGGCCCGATATCGTGATTTATCGGCCGATATTTTACTATTTTTGCTTTTTAAAAAATACTAAAAAAATTGCATTTTTTGGCGTTTGTTTCATTAAAATATGTTGGTTTGATCAGAAGTTATGAAAGAAACCATTTTTCCTCAAATTTTATGCTATTCCATTATATTTTATTAACTTTTTTTAATGTAACAGTCGGAAACTGGGGAATAGATTGAGGAATTTGCAAGTTTAAAACAAAAACGGCGAAATTATACATCGCTCCCGCACATTTTTTTCGCATTTTATCTCGTAATTCTTTTATCCCTACAGCGAACTAAGAAGTGTTACATATTTTCGGAAACTACATTTTAACAGCTTTATTTTGATATATAACATGACCAAAAGGTCTGTAAGAATTTACAAGTTTAGAAACAAAAACGGAGAAATTTTGCTTCGCTCCCATGCAGCGTTTTTCGAATTTCCTCCTACGAAGTGTTATATATTTTCGGAAACTAAATTTCAAGAGCTTTATTTTGATATATAACATAATCAGAAAATCTTTAAGAATTTGCAAGTTTGAAAACAAAATCGGGGAAATTATACATCGCTCCCAGTTTTTCGCATTTTATCTTGTAATTCTTTTATCCCTGCGGCGAACTAAGAAGTGTATCGGTATCGGTTATCGGCAGAAATTTGATATCGGTGCATCCCTATTCTCAATATGCCCATTTTATGTACTATAGGCTGCGCAATACTGTGTTAGAGTCTACTTATGAATATTATAATTAAATTAAGGAGTTCATTTACCTATAACCAATCTTACTCAATAATTTTACAAATAAATACGAACCGAAAATCTGGTGGTGGTTTCTGCATATCTACAGTTGTCACTTTCAAACTGATTGTCTTGAGCTCTGCTAACAGGTACAGGTCCATGAAATATTCTTGGCAAAACAAACAAGCTCCTTTTCTTCGTCCATCAATAGTGGATGCCTGAAATCAGTAAAGAAGCAAAAATAAATAAAAGACTGACAGCCACAGTTAAGGTGTAACATTTAAGACATACACATGTAGTAATCACTCTTCTCTAAAACAATTTTTACTATTTATAATTCTTTTGCTGCATAATTATCTTTTTCTAGGGAATTGCCAAATATATTTAAACTAGAGTAAAACAATTTTTCAAAAAGTATTTACAAGGAGTCCAACTATATTTGAATTTATTCCTAGGGGGTTTGAAGATCCTGTTTCATGCAATATTAGCAGTTGAATTATTATTAAAGCGGCAATAATAAATGGTATAATAAAGTGAACTAGGCAAAAAATTGATTTAATCTTTAATGTTGTGATATCAACTACAAATCCACCTCAAATTCATTCCACTCCAAGTTTCACACACCAAATTCTTGTAATTCTGTGTCCTTATTTACGAAACTTTAGGAATGCTCTTAACAAGAAGAATTCTTAAAAAAGTTGTGAGAAGTGTTTTTAAAACAAAGACTTGACAAGTTCTCTGCCAATTTTGTATCTGTTGAACATAGTGTTGAACAGCTTTTTTTTTTTTTAGTAAAACTGTGCACCAGTATTCATTGTCTCAGTAGTAGACCTAGATAGTTTTAGGTAAGGTCAGGTTAGGTAAGATGAAATAAGGATAGGGGGATCTGATGGTGCCATCCGCCATGTATCCCCTTTTAGTAAGGAAATGTTAGAAAATGTTAACTATTTTTTATCAAAGGGAACAGGCTATGTACATATTATATACATATTCCTGGAATTGTTACAAATAATTGACCAAAAAATACGAAAAAAAGTCTATTTTTCCGAAAATAGGGTACCTGATACCGGAAAGTGTACCCGATACCAGAACGTCTACCCGGGTACCCGATGGAAACAATAACTCTAATCTTTACATTCAGTAACTGTGTAATCTCCAGTGTTTCCATCAAGTACCCGGGCAGACCGCAGACGCTAGGGTATCGGGCACACTTTCAGGCATTTGGCACTCGATTTTCGAACAAAATAATACCGTACACGTTTTTTTCGTACGGTAATTTTTTGATCAATTTTACGATTTTCTAAGAAGTATTAAGGTCGTTTCACAAGAGTACGAATTTCGTATCACCGTACGAATTCGTGCCTATCTCCGGCGAGCAAACAGGTTTTTAAGGAAAGTGATTGGTCGGGAGTCCTGTTTGCTGGGCGGAGCTTGGTATAAATTCGTTCGGATACACGAATTCATGTTCTTGTGAAACGACCTTTACACATCGATCCAAAAGTTCTTGAAACGACGATTTGAAAAATGTAAAAGAGCTACTTGCCTTATTTGGTCAAATGCGTTCCATACTTTCAGCTTTTTACCGACTCTTATAATTTTATATCGAAGATCGAATAAAAAGACGGAACGAAAGGCATGTTTCGGTCACGTTTTACGTCGTCGATATTATGTGCAACCATATTGTGTCACATACCATTTTTTTCGTCTCTTTCCGACCTAAAACGGCGTATACCACTTGTTTCTACTACTTCTAGAACTCAAAAATATTACGGGTATGGAAACACTACTTAACCTCAGTTGGAAAAGTACATTTATCCCATGGATAAACAATTTTTAAATTATCTCAGCTTCCCATACTACCATAAATAACACTCCATACTGTGACATAATAATACGAATAAATAAATTAAAAACAGGAATACTTGTAATAATAGAAAAAGTTCTCTATCTAGACTGAAAATAACAGGGCCTTTGTATTCTTTCAATACGTCTTTTTGGCGACGTTCTCGGTTAATATTCTCGTACGTGCAATATTCCCTGTAATCTTACATCGATCAAAAATTTAATCCCTTTCAAACGAAATAAAGTATGAAAATAATGACATGAAATCCAACCGACAGGCACGTACACTTTCATTTGTCACGTTTTAAAGTTGTTGGTGGCTACCAATCATCTTTACATATAGGCCTACATGCAATCTACCACACAATTAAAAAAAACATTGGAAAAAATTACGTGTAAAAAATCATACGTAATAAAACAAAAATGCAAAATAATGTCAAACGGAAATAAATAGAACCTACGTAACATTAGCATTGGCAATATTTCTTGTAATATTATTACAGTACGATGAGTAACTGATACACGTAGCATATGAGTAAACACGATTATTTACTGGCAAGTTGAGGGGCGTGCATTGAAACTTTACAGCTGATTAACCACTTCAATAGCAATGAAGAGGAACAAATTTGTAAAAGTCTTTTTCCACTATTTAAAAGACGAGCAGGCCACCAATTCAAATCAATGTAAGTTTGGACAAGATTCTACGACAGCATTAAAAGAATTAGTTCCGCGAAGCGATAATTTATTTGCGTACATTCCACAATAAATTAAGCATGAAACCTATTTATAACATTTCTGTGTGACGACTAGGAATCAAACAACGGGGGAATTCACAAACCTGTTGCAGGAAAGTGAGCGAACGTTGCACAGGTGCATGTGCACTGAATCATAACGTAAGAAGATAAACCGGTGATTTAGATACAAAAATTATGTAAATACAAAAATAATATATAATATGGCCTCATATGGAGAAAATTGTGTTTTTAAGTTTTATGACCAACCCCAATAAACGTATTTGAAGAGGAGAAACAATTCCAACTTCGTGTGTGTTTAATTAAAGTTCCACATAACACATCTTACAATGAATTAATTACCGTATAATACGATAAAAGCATACACTCTTTAAGAGGTGTCAAAGTTAGTCACACTTAGAATCACAAGTAAAGCACCTTCTAATTTATCATCAAAATTACGAATCGTAAATTATAAAGCATTACATTACGGAATAAAAAAGATATTCATAAGGATTAATTTAATGGTGGCGTTTATAAGTTTGTTAAGAAAAAGAATAACTCTCTTCTTATTGTCGTATGAGAATGCTACATTACCGGTACCCTAAATGGAAATAGTTGTTTATTATGGTATTGTTATTTTATTAATTTATTTGAGACAGATTTGGAAATATCATAATTTATTAAAACACAGCTTTTTTGTAGGATATTTTTCCTTTTGTCAGTATTATTATATTTTATTATTATCATTATTATTTTTAGAATTTTAAGCTTTCATAAATTTTATTATTACTTTATTGCTTCCTAATTCCTAATAAGTAGTCCAACTCTTTCGTTTTATTATTATTATTTTTTTATATAATCATAAGATTTTAAAATTATTTAAGTTTTTTTTCAAATATTATTTGAACTTCTGAGTAAATTTCATACTCAGCACTTATTTCAATAGAACTATAAGCAACAAGCTTTTTCATTATTTATTGGTAGAGTGGGTAATTACGAATATAACTCTGATTATAGCTTTATAATCCTCCAACAGAAATGTTACGATATTTTGTAATCACTCCGAACATGCTGAATAAAATATTAGTCACGATAAATAGTGATAAATATGAAACTGCCGCCGAATTACCCTATCAGTTGTAAAGCAAACATTTAGTTCCGGTAAAGGTCTTTCGAGATAATATTCACATAACCTATATATCAAACATAACGAGTAAATCGCGGTTTATATTTCCGTTGTGTAAAGTCTTTGAGAAAGCAGAGTCTGCTACCTCCTCTTCTCCCATAGTTACTTACATGTTCATGATATATGATATATCTAATACGTATACTTTAGTTTTTAAAACTTTACAAGATTATAGGGATACTATTTTTGCACCAATGAAAGGAAAAACTCAGAAATTCTTTTTGATTCCATGTTCCACGAATGCTGTAAACTTCCTTCTATAGCTACATAATATTATTATAACACCTATAATATTTCCTAGTGAAGGTTATTTTAATATACCGTGTGTATTTCAATACGGAAATATCACACAAAAGATAATACCATGAGTAATTTTGAATGCATGTACAAGTATACAACAGTGTGAAACCAGAAGCGCTATAACGCTGCAATCAAAATATAATTTTCAGTACATCTAGTCATTGAAAGGACACAAAATAAAGCATCCTTACATTTACTCTTCATTGGTAATGGTGAATTCAGGACAAGGACAAATGTCACAAAATGACATAATATAAGATTCACCACCGGTAACATGGATGGGCGAACACGCATAATAATCTTGCAAAGCTTTACAGATTATTTCATTATCAGTCAATAAATTTTCTGAGACCACCATTATTCGATTGAACGCATTGACACTGGCCAAGTAGTGCTAGCAAACAGTAGCGCAACCAGAAATATTTCCTGTAGTTTTTATTTTTTATTTTAATATTACCCTGAGTACAGGTGCGGATCCAGCCCGCTAATAGGAAGGGGGGGGGCGTAACAGTGAATCAAGAGATTTTAAAAAAGCTTCCCCGAGCGAAGCGATACCGAAAATTTTATTTTATAGTGCAAAATACGCAGTTTTGAAGCCATTTTTATGAAGAAAAAAAAATCCGGATTTTCTCTTTTTTTCTTTCTTTTCCCCTTTCCTTCCTACTTTTTTCATTTCGGTGAGGGTTTCAACCCCCAAAACTTCTCCTTCGCTGCGCCACTGCTGACATCAACTCGGTGAAAAATGGTATAAAATTAAAGTTTCAGTAGCACTATCAGTTTCCTGTATTGGTTAACGTTTACAATATTTGCATTTAGTAAATTAAATTTCGTTTCGTATTTTTAGAGTACCCTATTTAGATAATACTGTATTACAATCGTTTTTTTTTTTTTTTTTTTTTTTTTTTTTCATGTTAAAAAGTGAACGAATTCATATTATTCATATTCCGAAAATGCTTTTCTGTACATACTCATAAATTTAAAGCAACAGATATAGGATAAGTTGTGTAATGAATGAATTACACTACTTATCATATTCCCAGCATTTCAGCCTTTCCAGGTCTGTAAATAAACTCTTGTTGAATTTTTCTGATTCTTTTTATGAGTTACCGTAACGATGAAAATATTTACAGCAAATAACCAAATCAATGTTGCTAAAAAAGAAACTGCAGTGACCCTTCATTTTTCGTGACACGTTTGACCTAGAAACCTAAGTTGAGGATATGAAAAGATCGAAAGGGAGAAAGCCCTTCTCACACACCTAAAAGTATACAAAAGGCCTTGGCAAATCATTGCTTCTTTCAGCCCACATGAGATGTCTGTACGCGAGGTTTAACCCTTGAATATCTAACCACTCTTAGATATTCAAGGGTTTAACTAAAGAACACAATCACATGAGCATTAATAAACGGCCTTGTTCATGCGAGAAATGCACAAAAAATTTGTTATATCTTCTAAAGAACTGGAAAACAATTGTTTTAGATTTGTGGGATTTTAACCGCATTTCCCATTAAATGGAGAAAACAAATTCACAGGAAAGGGGGGAGGGACTTTTTTCTGGAATCCTACCTTTCGTTTCAAAACTTTCGCTCTTTAATTGAAAGTATGAAAATCATAGACAGAATTTATATTTTCATCCGGGCGTTATTAGATATTCCCTATTAATTATTTATCAATATGTTATGTAACGCGTTATTTGCAATCTCAACACACATCAAGGTTTATACATCCGATTAAAAAAGATACATAGTAAATTCATTCATGGATGAAAACAAAAATCTGTCAGAAATGTCAAGCTCACTCCAACCAAAATAGCAACTTTCTATTCACATCTTTTACTTTGTCGTTACTAATGATATTTTTCAAAACATATTTACGTCGAAAACGAATTGCTACATACTATAGTAGAATGTATGTCATTTTATTCAAGAACTATTCGAGATATGAATCTTGGAAAATACCACATTAATAATTCTATTGTAACAAACAAGATAACGTAACCCACTTTATCACAAGCGGTGAGTGCAATTGCCTGACCTGTCAATCGTAAGAACAAGAATGATAAACTTTTAATTCACGTAAACAAGGTACGGTATTTACGGCATAAAATCAGAGGAGTTGAAAGTGGAACCTCCTTGACAAGTACGTTACTAAATTCAATTCGAAGTTCTATCAATACAATGCTTGGTTTCACTCAATACTTTGCCATAAATAAAAGTACGGAAAAGAGACACAAACCGTTATTAGTACAGTAACACCTAAAAAGCGTTATATTATAAATTCGTCATTCGCAATATTTTTAAAACGAAAGTACCATTGACACATTAATAATATATGCGGTAAATAATAGGCCGACTAAAATAAGCAATCCAAATATGTTTCGTCTCGTTTAACAAAATAACTTGGTACGGTACCGGTAGTTAATAGAAATGTCATACTTCATTATTTATTTACGTTTCGTGTGTTCCGTCTATACAACACAATAATACTGCTTTGAAATAATTGACGGTCACATAATATTGCTAAAAGACAGCTTTATATGTGAAAACCAGTTTCTCTACAGCAACTGGCGTATGGTCCTCATCTCTTAATCAAAAGAAAACATAAACAAGAGAAATTACGAAACAAAGAAGTAATGATTAGTCCTCCCTCGTGTAAGGCCTAGTAGGTTGAAACTATCAGTTCTATATATTCAAGGGCTGTACACACTATGGCAGTGTTTGGGAAGTGAAAGCAAAATAGGACCTCTATTGAGAGATATCTAGGGCAAATACTACAAATGGGAAAGAAGAAGAAAAAAACATGCAAATGCTATTAAAACTCGTACAATATACCGTCATTGCGGTTTGAATGAGGTAGGATTCTAAGTATTAGTGACATCATACATTAAAATAATATCAGGCAGTGATGCGTTTTCAATCATCTGCAAAACGTTTAAAATATTTTTAAGACAAAATTCATTTTGATCATAGAAACGTGTGTATTCCATAAAATACTTTTATACTACCCTTCAACTGAATTTGAAACAACCATGATCAGAGTTATAAAACTTCTCGGTAACGCTGTTTAAATGTTTACAACATGCGAAGATTACCACTCAAAACTTATGATGCTGAAATTGCCGATGACCTAATGAACCGTTGTGAGATCTAGGGATAACTCCAGAGTATTGAGACTTGAGACACTGCCTCCTATGTAGTAATATAGGAGGCAGTGCTTGAGAGTAACAAAATCTCAAAATGATTTTAAAAAGAAGTTGTAACAAATTAAAGTACAATTTAAGACAAAGAGAAAATTATCCACATGTGGGAAACGAACCCGGGATCTGTTGATAAATCGTCCGTAGTTTTAATTAATAAGCTATACAGTTTGTGAAATTGCGTTAACATTATTTTGGCATCTTAAACTGTCATAACTATAATACGGTACCAATTAGAAGTAACAATTGCGCAATCTAAAGCATACGAGCTATATTTTACCAAGCTGTAATTATTATTTTAAAATATTTAAAAAATTAATAACACAAATAATACGAATACATTTTATAATGCTAGGTAAGAAATATTCACTTGTCAAAGATAATTATTGCAAAATGTTCCGTACGGTACAATATATATAGCCTATATAATTATATATACCGTAGCCTATTATAAATATGAGCTTATAATTATATTAACATTTTATTGGGAATCAGCAGACGTCACAGGTCGCATTTTTTTTAAAGTTTAACACTTAATTATTAAAGAACGAGGGTACGGTACGGTATTGTGTAGATCAATAATAGTTAGGCGTAATACAAAACAAATCATTGTATCATGCCACCAATACTTAATAAGACTTTATTTTTGTTTTTCTGAGATATTTATAAACGCTTTTAAAAAACAGTCATTAGTACACGCGATAACAGTATCACAGAAAAATATGACTATCCGGAATCTTTATTTTAATTTAAGAAATTATTTATTACCTTTACTAGGATATATTTTTCTTTGATGTATATAATTATGCAAGAAAATCTTGTGACTGAATAAAGACAGTCATTCAACTATAGCCTACTAACGTATATCAAGTTATATTATGTTGTTGTAGTAACCTAGTAAACAGGAGCAATAATTTCCACAGAGCGTAACAAATTTTAAAATGTAAAAATAAAATGTTCTTTCACTTATGAGAATTTCTTTAACTAAGTCTATAATTGAAAAGTATATAAGCGTGCTTAACGAGGGGAGAATCACTTCTAGATAAATATTTCAGAAGATAGTTTTACAAAATGTGTATCAAAGTCAAAGTGAAGGATAAATTACGAAAGCAAATAAATAAGAGGTAATTATTTTACTTCAAAGATATATAATTACAAGATAGAGCAATCCCATTCTCACAGAATTACGATATTTTCTTAAGCTATTATTACACGTCACGTAACCACTTTGCTTTTCCCAATTTAAATAAATATTCATTTTATATAGTGCTGTAATGTATTACTAAGCACAGCAAGACCTAAATAAGCATGTTTCTATGGATAATCATACGCTAAATTAAGTTACTGCACGTATACAACTTTCTGTAGCAGTAGTTTGCAGTAAAGAATATTGTATTTTCTATCAATAAGAATACATTTAGTTTTCGATTTGCAATATTTTTTGACATCTAGTTCTAATGCAGACGTTGGTCTAAAATAATAATCAACATTGTACCGTACATTAATAATAGTGAACAAGTTTAGAACAAAATTGTAAATTGCATACAGGCGCGACGGGCCTATATTCCCCGAGTTTGTCTGGTAATCGGTGCTAGCTGTTTCAACAATTCATAACTATTTTAAAAATCATTGTGATTTATTTACTAAATTTTCATTAATTTTCACGTCTACAACATTTAAAAGGAATTTAAACATTTTAAAGATGTCTACCAATTTTGCATATCGTTTTCTTTACAAAACTCACAATAACTGTAATGTAAACTACGGTACTTATTTTTAGGTCTTCAAGTTGGATGGAAAAATTTGCAACAAAAAAAAAAAGAAATGAGGAATAAAAGATTGAGGAAAATAGTCAAAACACCTACCATGAAAACTGAAGAAAATATAAACTTTGCCAATTCATTTTCATTCTGTAAAGCATGCAGGACCAAAACGTTACGTTGACAACACTTCAACAAATTATTAACCCTAAGATTTAGTATGGTACTTAGAATTCAATCCACTGTATACTCATAAATTAAAAGCAACGCACCGTGATAAATATAATTATAACGAAATGCAATTACTAATTTATTCTTTTCTTCTGCTTCTATTAACAGCGAGGAATTTTTTGTTGTTATTATGTTGCCACTCTACATACCCTACGTATAACCATACTCCACGTCACATGAGATGATTATTAAAATTCATTAGCTACGTTTTACCCTTAGCTTATAATTTCCCTCTTGACAAAATAATATTAATCTTATTCGTAAAATACTTGCTGTCTCAGAACTCTGAACTCCACTCACAAGGGTTCTGAAACTGATTAAGTAAAATAGCAGTTGAGAAGCCCAATTTCCATTACTACATTTTAAAAGAGCATGATAATTTCTCCACCGATTTCTTTTCCACCAAAATAAATGAATAAAATATCAACGTTCACAGGGACAGCATAACAAAATATGTAGTGGCTCATAGTGAAATTTTGACAAGAGTCGGTATAAAAAGTGAACAGATGGAGTTCCTTATTCAACATGTGCTATTTCCGTTTCACTTCACTTAATCCACCTGGGCCTATAATGTACGATAGAAGAAGACAAGTCAGACAACTAATGTAGAAGAAAAGTGAGAAATCAAGTAGTTCCCTGGTTGAATCGTATATTATTATTGGCTACAATATTTTTAGTCTCAAATAAATAGAAAATCCTTGAAGGAATTTTCAAGTCATTAGAAAACAATGGGTGGAAGGCGCGCTGCATAAATAGCTTCATACTAACTGACGACAGCTGACTTAACTTCCGTTGGACCAATGCTGTGAGAATGGTATAAAGTGGCATGAGCAAACATATTGCTTTTTCTAAGAACAGACACTCCTCTCTTCAGTTAACCTTCTATTTTTGGATTCAAAACATGTGGCTCTGTTATGGTTATTTCTTTCACAAGAATACCAACGCTCGCTTTAGCATAAATAGGAAGAGGAAAAACCGTTTTGTAGTACTTCCCGAAATC
>JAQFYR010000547.1:0-12350 GCA_034694985.1 Campodea silvestrii
ACTTATGAAATTTCATGCCTTCTTACCTTTGCAGTTAAAAGATCCATTTCACTTGTGCACATATTGTTACAGAATATAATTTATACACTAAAATATTTCTGCATATATACAGTTCACAAAAAAAAAAAAAAAAAATGAGATTTATATTTTACATATTAAAAATTCTCCTTGGAAGTAATTAAAGATGGCTACTGTTTTCCTAAAATCAGTATAAAAATAATCGATCATTTCATTCAATATAAACATTGTTTTAACCAATTAATATGAGAGATATTTTATGACAAAATAATTTAAAAAATTCTGTCCCACTGTTTATGCATATAATTATACCAACTTATGCAATACTATAGAATATGGAACATTTTTTAATATTGACTTAGACATTAGGTTATTTTAATTCATTGATGTACCTATACATTACATACAGATTCATCAGCACAGCTTTTTTTGTGCTGGGATTTCAGTGTCAGAATTCTTCAATACTTTTATTTGAAGTTCCAGTATTTTATTTCTCTGTTTAAATTGAATGTTATTTCTTAAGAGGTGGAAAGATAGATGTGATTTACAACCGATCAATGAGCATTCCGTAACATACTTTTTGAAGGAAATCTATGGTATTCAAAGCTTATTATATTTTTGTGCAGTAGTTCAGAATTCGAAAACTACATGATTTAATATCTTGCATTATGAGTTGATTATACGCTGGGTTATCTTGGAATAAATAAAAATACAACGTGTTGGTCTTTATATAGAATACATTTTTATTTTGCACACAAGTTATACATGCTGTTTATGTATACATTTTTAATGATGAATACAATCAACACTAAAAAAAGACAAATTTTGCTGTAAGATTTATCCATAGAGTGTTATAAATTATACTATTTCTGCATCTGAATGTTCTGTTTCTTTATTATATATATCCCACCCAAAAGGTTTACTTTCTATAGCATTAGGTCTGTATCTTTTGTCATCAAAAGAGGATAATGCTTTCTTTGTAGTTTGTATGGTGTACAAATTGTTTTTGAAAGACCGTATTCCATTCATACGGGCATGAAAAACTGTATTGTCAAAGAGGGTTTCTTTGAACTGTTGGTGCATAAGAAGACCACGTTTAATGCCTTTTGTAGCTTGATGTACTGTTGAAGTTGTTAATAGACTATAATTTTTCGATTTCAGTCCTGCATATTCCAGACAATAATCAGGGGGAGGGACTTCATTTTTTACACTTCATAAGATCCTCATTTTTTACACAAGCATAAGATCCTCATCGAGTACAACAACTCTGTTAAATGTAGGCTTTGAAATTAAAGCAGGCAGATCATGTTTATTATTTTCATTAAGGACAATAACCCTTTTATGTTTTCTCACATTCATAAGGAGCCGTCCATAGAAGGCATTGCACCACAGTTTTCTTAAGTTTTTACTGAAAGAATCTTGAGCTTCCGCTCTTTTCTGCATATGAAACTGAATATAATTTCGCAGCCAAGGCTCCTGTCGAAATTTCACAATTTTATGCACTCTATCTAGCTTAATCCCCTGTTTAAGAGCATACTGTAACATTCTATAATCAAGCACGTATTTTTCTTGTTTATAAAAAGAAGTAATTAACTTTCTTGAGCTAGTTTTAATATTATATTGTTTCTTTAAGTTTAACTGATAGGGCGAAAGCTGTTCATCTTCAATTTTTGCATGGTATGGAAAGAAGGGGTACTGGGAATGCTTTTTAATTACTTCTGGTGGATGAGTTAAATCACAGCATAAAATAAAACCGTGGGGGGCATCTTCTGATGTTTTTAAAATTTCATCTAAAGGAGTATCATTTGCCCAGCAGAAGCCGCCAACAGGTAAGGCCTGCATCATAGAATATGAATACAAAGCTGTAAAGTCATAATAATTAATTGATAAATCAGGTTTTGTTTCATCATATCCTGGTAAGAATGGTAAGTTTGCTTTCGCATAACGATCCCCCACTGCTGAATAACCCCCCCTTATCGATTGCTCTATAAGACAATGAATTGTAGGATCATCTATTAGCTCAATCTGAACTTTGCTTATCTTAAGAGCAGCATCCATGGTCAACCCGGGGAGGGAGCAATACCGCAATGCTTCTAAATTAAAATCTTCAAATGTACAGTGTCTAAATTCTTGAAATATGGCAGCTAACAGGTAACAATCTGTTCGTAGATATTGATATGCATATTGACCAAAGGTTTGGCACTTGAATGATTTATATGCATCCCAAGCAAATTTGTATTCCACTTCGGAAACAGTTTGTCCTGTCAAGGAGTTTTTAAAGAATTCTATGGGTGGAAGACCCTTGTATTCTAACTTTTCTAAAGAATCCAAGAATGAGTAACAGAAAATTCCTTTCTGACTTGCTAGTTTTCTTTGTTCTGTTTCAGGATATGCATTGTCTAAAATTTTAATAGGAATCCCTGTGATTTGGCATTTTTCATGTAAATTTGTAGCAAGGGTGGAAAGAGGGGCAGATAAAAAACCATATGAATCAGTAAAAATTAAATTGTCGCAATATAAACATATGATTTTCTCCATTGAGTTACAAATTAATTCAACATGTTTTCCAAAATAATTTAGAGCATGCAAAATAATCGAAAAATCATAATTTTTCCCCCCATGCATAATAACGTGGAACTTATTATATACATGATTCTGTAAATTACAGAGATTACATGCTCTCCCAATTACATTTGAAGAAAAATGGCTGTGGTGTAAGACTGTGACATCATCCTTTTCAAATTTATGTTGGCAAAAACAACAATACTCTTGCTTATTGGCCATCTGTCTTTCTGCCTTTGTAAATTTCCTTACTTTATATGGTTGAAGTTTATCTTTAAATTTAATTGTTTCCTTGTTTATACTTAGGAGAAACTCCTTAACGCAATCGAGCCCTGTAAACGATTTTTCACTGATAATATTATCAGATTCATCTATTAAAACATACATTGCCATGACAGGAATATGCTGTTCAAGAGCTCTTGTGCTTGATTGATTAGGATCATTTGCAGCAGATGAAACTTGTAATAACATACATTCAATATCAGCGTAAAAAACGTATGATGCTTTTGTTTGGAAATGTACATTTTTAAATTTCAAAATTTTATTTTTTCCTTCTGGAAATTTAACTCTTTGTGGACTAATCTTACAGCAAAAATCTACATGTTCGTTCAGAAGTTCTTGACTTCTGAACCAAGAAAGACAAAAGTAACACCAGTATATTTTTTGACAATAAGTAAGCCTTTGTTGGTGTTTCATTAAAGAGGACATATTTATAATCAAACAATAATGACTCTTTTCTCTCTCTTTCAAATATAATAATGGAACAACATATTTTCTTTTATGATAATCACTCACGTATAATGGGTAAATTTCCCCTGTTTGCTTTATTTCTTCATAAGCAAATACACAAACTGCTATTTCCGGGTTTTGTTTTTCGAATTTTGGAATTTGTGCCAAAGAAACCGGATATGTAATTCCTTCCATATTTACTTCATTAAGAAAAGGAATATAATCATCTACAATTTTCGAATCCATAGAATGTAGAGAAGCTATAATACAATACAGGTAGCATTTATCATCAAAATTTTGAATGTTCAAAATTGGTGGGCAATTATTCTTTCGTCTTAAAAATGCAGGAGTTACAATATATGAAGCAGCATTTAAGGGGTTAAAATCTAGCATATAAATGCTTATACTTGTAACTCTTTGAATACACCACCCACTTCCCTCAAAAACGAAGTTATGTATGCTGGTGTCAATTTTATCTATAATTTGTTGCCAAATTATATTAAGATCAGAAAACCTATATGCCACATTCCCATAGGACAAAAATGGAAAAACACACGAAACAATAGTTCCATCATCACCTATTCTAGCCATTCTCACTTCAAAACCTACTTGTATTCTCAAAGAAGTGAAATTATTTAATTGCTGAGTAATTAAACCAGCTGCATCTGCTTGAATTTCACTCAAAAATGCTCTGACATCAGTATAGTCATTTTGTGGAGAATGTACATATCTATAAATATATGGTTGAAAATTTGAAGATCTTAATTCAAATCTATTCATAAAAGCAGTGGAAGGATAACGTCTATAATACAATTCAATATATTCTTCATGCACTTGTCTGTGTTCTATTATATTTTCACTTTGCTCCAGGCAGTGAGAACATCTTCCATGACCAAATTCTAAATGATGAACCATATCCCTTTCGTTGAAAAGAGCACGGGCACAAATAGGGCATCGAAGAAAACTTTCTAGATTATGTGATTCTTGGTGCAAATCTCTTGTCCGACGGTTAAAAAACGATTGAAAGCATATCCCACACAAATGATTTTGATGATTGTGAACTGTGAGCTGCCATTGACTTTCAAAGTGTTCAAGATTACAAAGTGAACACTGGAAATGATTACAATTAAAACTGTGTGCATCCCTTTGGTGTCGATCATCAAAATATCTCCAACAATTGCTGCAGTAATGCTCCAAGGTCAAATGATCGATAATATTTCTCACAAATCCACATGCTGAATTTATAAAACAATCCATAATCTATAAAAAGAAATGTGATTTGTAATTTCGTTCAGTATGTCATTTTTCAATCAGCCAAGTTCATATTTGATAGTCAAAGGGCACAGACCTACCAAGTCTCGCGATTTTGGCTTGAGTCTTACTGTTTTGTGTTGCTGACTATGCCTTTTTTTCGGGATATTCTTTTCTCACAATTTTCATATTTTTCACAGGGATAGCAACTTTTAAAGGAGTATATAAGAGAGGGTTTTTGGGGTTCAAAAAGAGAAGAAGATAGGAAAATTTTGCAAAAATATCTCTAAAATAACCAGACCCGTCTTAAGGATGGGGGCTACAGCCCCACCTGCAAGCAGTAGCGTAGCCAGGGAGGGTTGGTCGCCTCCTCCCATGACAATATTTTCACTAGATTAGCGCCTTTTTCAGTATTTTAGGCATGGGCGTCTGCAGAAAATATGCAAAGGGGGGGGGGGGGCAAGAAGATATTCTAGTGCGAAGTCGAAGACTTTCAATTTTTTTTTTTTTTTCGTTTTCATTGAGGAAAAGTGTGTTTTTAAGAAATTTTTTGCAAAAAGAATGATAATCAAGGTGCGGAATTGAGGAAATTTAAAGCCCGAGTATAGCGAAGTCGAAATTTTTTCTGTTTTTCTTGGCCAAAACGGTAGTTTTTAATGGGTTTCTGCCCAAAAATTGAAAAAGTTCACCGATTTTTCTTTTTTTTTTTTCAATTTTCTTATCTTTTTTAGTTGTACAAAAGTCCACGAGGGGGAGGGGGCAATCTCCCCCCCCTGCCCCCCCCCCTGTGGACGCTCATGATTTTAGAATAATAAAATATAAAGTATATTTTTAACGTTACAAAACGTATTTCAGGTAGTTTTTTGAAGTCAACCTATTAGAAATTTCTAATTACTTTACTAGAAACATAGAATATTTACAAATGAATTCTTCAATGGGCGTCTTAAATGAATTGTTCAATTGGGTTTTTAAGAATCTTTAACAGAAGTGCAGGACTGAATGCATCTTATTCAGCGTATTTGTAGAGGTGCTTTCTGAGCATTTAAAGCAAACTTACACTCAAAATACATGTCACATTGATCCCAAAAATATATATAAATCATAACCACAAACGGAAAACTCCTTACTGTAACATTTATGCATTATACCGAACATACAATTTTCTAATGGCATGTAGTCATGTGACTTTGGATCATGCAGCGGTGCTCCCATCTCTTGGGAAAAGTATGTAAACAGCTTACTAGGAAACTTAGTTGAATTACATTAAACGTTTTAAAATATATTATGGAATCAATTTTTCCTTAGTCATAATTTTTTTTATAGAATATAATTTAATTTACAGTAATTAAATTATGAAAATATCAAAAGACATAATATATAACAGCCTTCCAAAACTCTACGAAGCAACCACTTATCCTACTATACGAACTGAAGAAACTCATGGAAAATAGTGGGGGAAGTAGATTTCAGGTATTTCACTCTTAAGTGAAATATTGTTTGTAGTTAGAAACATAAAAAAAACAATGAGTTTCAGATGGTGTATATAGTGTACACCGATTCACGATATCTGATTTAATTGTTATTAGACTGTAAATTTCCTTTAAAGTTTTTTTTATTTTTTTATTTCAGAATTCAAGGCGCTTCAGTAAGTACATTAACACAGTTTTGTTGTATCAATGTACTTCGATTATATGAATTGTTCTATAAGAGTATGCAAGGCGGCTTAGAAATTGCAAAGCACCTAAAAAATATGGAAGGCGCTTTAAGAATATGTAAGGCGCCTTAACAGGGTGTCTTAAGAATAATATGCAGGGAACCTTACGAATATTCAAGGCGCCTTAAGAATATGCATGGCGTCTAGTGGGAATTCAGACGCCTGCTGCATAGGGCCATTTAAATATCTGATCATCTTATTAAAGTAATTCTGATGAGTCAGATGAAATGCTTGCATACCGTACCTCTAATCAAGAAGAACAATTTAACAGTGTAATTTAATTTATTTTCACTTCAGATTAAAAATAACAAATAAATTAGAGTGCCCTACTGTCATTGATCATTTTTTTTTTAATGTGAAGCATATCAAACCTCATTGGTTTGATCCAATAGTTTCAAAGATTACCTATTGTACTAGTATGTAGTATTGTTTCAAAAAATTTCTCAATAATTTATTTCATTTCATAGTTTAATGTAAAACACATTCGTAGTTTAATGTAAAACACAAAAAGTTGTAAGTTAAACAAAAAAAACTTGTTCAAAATGTTGCACCTTATTTTGTGAGCTCGTCACCAGGCGCCCAAAACCTGGCTACGCTGCTGCTCGCAAACAGGAGAATAAAATATAAAATGAAACAATCTTTCAGCTGTCACAACTTGTCTTGAAATTGTGTAAAAATAACGTACCTAGGAATGAAAATGTTAAATTTTTCTTTCTTGCTTCGTTTGGGCTTTTGTGTGCTATAATTATCGTATCAAGGATGTATATAGTGTGGGGTTTCTATAGAGTGCATAGCACTCTCAAAATTGGAAAATAGTAAGGAAGAGGGAAGAAATTCGTTGAAAATTTCCTTAGAAATTACATTAAAATCATACATTTTCGCATTAAAAACGTAAAAATATTGCCCTCGCCACGCTCATGTTGTAACTCCCCCGTTCTACTATTCTCTAAGCATGATCCCTCCTGCAATAAATTCCCATACAGTATGTATGGCCTTCTTATGTATTACAGTTCAAATTAAAGATCACTATTGAGTTTCAAACTATTTAAAATTAGTGAATCCATTATAGCATTATTTTTGTAACCGTTTAATCGGTTGTAGTAACCAGTTAGTATCTGGCTACTATTATTAAATTTTCTTTTTCCTCCTAATTTTTACTTTTGTTTCAAATCGGATATTTTAAGTTCTATAATTCATAGAAACAAGTAATATATGCCATTTTAAAGTCGGAAAGAGACAAAAAAAAAGAATGGTATGCGACACAATACGGTTGCACATAATATCGGCGACGTGAAAGGTGATCGAAAACATGTATTTTTTTTTCGATCCTATTTCTCAGATCATGGATATAAACGTCGGCAAAAACTGAAAGTGAGAAACTTCACTGGACAAAACATTGCAATCAACTCTTCTTTTTAAAAGTAAGCTTTCAAAACTGTCAATCAGTTTCTTTTAATGCATCATTTGAACTATCAATTTAATCCAACATAAAAGCCGATATAAAAATGAAAAGTCGGAAAAATAACGTCGTTGACGACCCACACACTTTTCAGTTTTTGTAAATACCTCTTGGCACACCCTTCGTAATATCAAGTATTTTTACTTTTTCAAATCACCGTTTCAAGACCTTTCGATCAATGTGTAATGCTTCGATGAAAATCGTAAAATTGACCAAGAGATACGAAAAAACATGTATTTAAAAAATAAAAAAATAAAAAAAACATTTATCGGTTACAGATTTCCGAATGATTAATCGGTTTAATAACCGATTAACCGGTTAATTGGTGTATACACTACTTAAAATGTTACCGATTTCGGAGCAATAAAAAAATAACACTATTAATAACAATGTATATGCCCCTTAGTGCAATGTAGCCCCACCTTGGCATCTCTGGGCAGCAGTAGCGGGAAAAGTTGTTTGGCGGCAAAAAAAATAGTGCTTATATCATTATTCTATCTACCAGCAGTAGCATAGCCAAGGAGGGGGGCAGTGGGGGGGGGGGGGGGGGGGGGGGGGGGGGGGGGGGGGGGGGGGGGGCCCCCCCCCCCCCCACCCCCCAGCAATATTTACACAAGACTGACGCCTTTTTTCTGGACTTTAGTATAACAAAAATATGAAGTATGTTTTTAAAGTTACAAAGCGTATTTCGGGTAATTCTTTGAACTCAATCTATTAGAAATTTCTAATCACTTTGTTGCAAATAAATAATATTTGTAAATGAATGCTTTTTTAGTTATTTGTAAATTAATTTATTATTTATATACTTTTATAGAAGTAAAGGCGTCTTGTGCGATCATTAGAGGCAGTTTTTGTTCATTTGAAATGTTTTTTGAGAATTCAAGGCGCTTATTGGGCATTTAAGACGCTTCTTAAGTACATTAACACACTAGTTTTGTCGTATCAAGGTGCTTCAATAACATGAATTGTTCTGTGCGGATATACAATCCACCTTAAGGAAATGTAAGGCACTTTAGGAATATGCTAGGCGTCTTAAAAATAATGTGCAAGGTGCCTTATAAAAACTTGCCAGGAGCCTTAGAATAATACGCAAGCTATACAGGCACCTTGCCACCTTAGGAGCATTTAGGTGCCTGCTGAAAAGAGCGCTATAAATATCCTATCACCTGATTGAATTATTACCAATTGGCATGCTTTAAGATGTATTTCTGAATAGTGGAATTAAATGCATGCATATCGTACCTCGAATCAAGAAGAACAATTTAACAGTGAAAATTGCATTTTCGCTTTAGATTAAATAATAACAAATAAATTAGAGTGCCATACTGCCATTGATCATTTTTTTTTAATACGAAGCATATCAAATCTAATTGATTTGGTACAATGGTTTCAAAGGTTACCTATTGTATGTAGTTGTGGTAAAAAAAATCGCAATAATTTATTTCATTTCGTAGTTTAATGCAAAACACAAAAAGTTGCAAGCTAAAAAATAAAAAGTCGTTCAAAATGTTGCGCGGTATTTTGTGACCTCACCCCTTAGACACCCTAAAACCTGTCTATCAACCATTATTTAAAACACTTCCTTGCCGTTTTATTGAAGGAATTAAGACAATGGTTAAATATGAACTTATGAAGTAAATAATAATAATAATAAAAAAAACGTTGTTAATTACTGTAAGGGATTTTCAAAACAGCAACTCAAAAGGGGCGATTTTCATAATCTATTTTTAAAAAGGGTCACATCATTATAATATTGATACAAAATTTATTTTTAATGACAACCGGAACATAGTCAATATATTATATTAATTCGAAATACAAGAGAAACCACTAAAATAAGACATTAATCTCAACAAATATTTGCTCATATACCATGAATTCTAGTAGAGGCGTAAAAAAAAAAATACGGCTATATAAGAGAAGCCTCAAATATGGGATTAGCGACTTCGTTGTTTTATATACGTTTCATATAAAATACATTCCTTCCTTTACGAATTTGTTCAAATAACTTTATAAAAATCACTCATTGCATAATACTAAAATAATAAATATCACGGTACAAAATACTGTAAATTATTAAACACAAAATACCACAGACAATAATTATCACAGTTCTCAGTTCATTCATGTCACATTCACTTACAAAAATACAGTATATTGGATACCTGTACACGTTATTCCGTAAACTCCCTTACTACGTTCAAGAAGAAGTTAAAAGTATTTGACCATCATAAATCAAAATAATGTAATTGGCGCCTTTCAATTAAATAAAAATTTTGTGTAATGTAAACCTTGACGCTTTTCAGTGAAAAAATATTGAAGCAACTTGGCGCTTTTCTTATAAATTTTGGCACTTTTCTTGTTCACCGAAAAATACAAACCTTAGTTCCCAGTGACTCGTGCGTACTCAAGCACTGCTACAATGGAAATGAATAGAAAAGGTGCAAATATAGGGCAAAGATCCCCATGGTCAGAAAAAAAGAAAAAATTGGCTATGATCAATTCGGGATGCTGAGGGGAGGGGGCTAGGTGGGAGGAGCCAACGACGTCGCAGATTATGCTAAGCGTCTTTAAATATAGTTTTTTTTTTGTACTCCAGCAATAGAATTTTGGGAAATAAATACATTATTACAGAAAAATTGATGCATATTTCTGTTTATGAAAACGCTTCATATTATCATACAGGAAAATAATGTACCATGCAAATTACGAAAATACACCTTTATTATGAACTATATTAACTACATAAAAATACATCTTTAGAATAATATACGAGATTAAAAGTATCGATTGCAACTGAAATCCCTCTGTTGAAAATAAGTATTATTTTCACAAATTTCAATAACCGTTTTGGTTCCTTTAAGTAGATTTGTAACAAAAAAACAAAAGACATTAGTTCTACCTACTATAGAGTTAAGTTTTATTGGCTTTGCTTGTTTTTTATCGCTCATACAAAATTTATTATTTGTTTCTAATAACAAGAGAAATCTTGGTAGTTTTTCATAGAAATGAAGAGAGAAAATATCATAGGCGCCGGCAGGGAAATGTATTTTTTCCATGCATTTGGTAGCAGGCAGTAATATTGAAACGAGAAAATACGGTAAATTTTGGTAAGATTCCCCTGAAATGATGCATTTTTGCGAAACAAAACTATCCGGGTTACATTAATCTTGTCTTTTTTCTTCTTTCTTTTAACAACAATGTACAGTGTCCTTTCCGAGATTTATTGGTCTTGTCTTTGGTTAAATTATTACTCTGATTTCTACAGTTCATAAACTCAATGAAATAAAAAATAAAAAGTACGTTAGTTATATGCTTTATAAAATTTCATATATCGAATAATATTTCAATACTTTGTTTCGGGATATTGCTGTACATAATTATGCAGACTTCGTTTGTCTATACTCTATAGAACAAATAAAAATTGTGTGTCAATATTATAGATAGTTCATAGAACAATATTATCTGCAATGTGTAATCATAGCCTTTGAATAAAAGACATGCAGAATACTATATTGATAACTGTCACTCCAAACATTGCCTGCTAGCATAAAGAGTGGAAAAAATAACGTGTTGTTAAATGCTGGTCGCATCTTAATGTCGTGTCTTAAAATATATCGTTTTTTTTTTATTAACTATATGTCAATAAAATTCGGTGTTAATTAAAAGCCGTACTATAAACTTGTACTATTTAAATTTTGCATAAATTTAAGATAAATAATTGCAAAAGTATTATCACTTTTAGCGTACTTTTTTTTTCCTGTTTGTTTTGCCATCTCCCGACTCCTTCACAATCCTCTTCCCACCTGCCTCCTCTCCTAGCCTAATTTGTTCTATTCAAGTACATGATTTTCCGCTATGTCGATTTCAGCACTTATTTATTACCTTAGAGGTGTTGTATATATAAACGAAAGGTGCAAAGGGACCTTGGAGTGTGGTTTAATAGCAGATGCGAAAAAAGGTGCGATTTCCTGATATTTGGAGAACTTTTAATCCATGGCGAATTACTTAGTCAATAAATATATCATTTTTATTGTTATGTGTTTCCAGAATTGTATACAAACATAGTAAGTTATTGCTTGTATACTTTTAAGGGATTTTCTGTGATATTCTGGTTATTTTGGGTTTTCTTAATATGCGTGAGCAATAAATATCTCATGTTATTGCAGGATTTTACCGAAATGTAAAAGAAAATTAGTGGTGTATTTGTGAACTGATTTTCTGTATTCATATTTGAGAGTCGGGCACGCGCTATACCCAACTATCACCATCTGGAAAAGTTAAACCATCTGCCTCATAAGCGGGAATGTCGTTTTCTTGGATATTTTTGCGTCTGCGTTCATTTTCATACTCGAAAACGGGTTCATGATGCTCTTCTTCTTTCTTTTCGAATCGAAGAGAGAGTTTCATTTTGAGATTTTCAGGAAAGTAGATTACGTTGTTGTTTTCGTCTTTAACAATGATACGAATTTTATTAATGTACTGTAAATTAACATTACAGAATCTGGGGGGATGACAAAAGTTTGTAATGTATTGTACTGACTCGTCTGAATATTTTTCTATAGGGATATTAGTTGTATATAAATTAACTGAATTTAAATTGGAATATATATGTAA
>JAQFYR010000548.1:0-12349 GCA_034694985.1 Campodea silvestrii
TGTCTGTGTTACGCATCCGGGAATAGGATGATTGAAAAAGTGAATTAATAGTGTTGGAATATTCATCCTGGATCCTCATTGTTCGGAAATGAATTATATTGAAAGGAAAATGCCGTCGCCATATTACAGACTTTTATTATACAGTGGATCCAATATTATTAGTGGAAAGGTTAGTTTTTATCCTTTGTTTCTTACTTTATTACATAATGCATGTTTACTTCCTTTAAAGAACTCACTTGACGTAACAGTTTTATTTTTCATTCACTTTCTTTTGATTTTATCTGAAGTGGGAATAAACATGATATTCAAAAGGAAAAGTGTGAATGGTATAATATAAGGAAAAGGAAACAAGGACAGGAAATGACCTTTAGTGTGAAATGTTGATGACCTGCAGGCGAAAGCATGTGAGATTATTTATACAATATTACAATAACGATTCAAGGATAACGGAACTAGTTTGAGGGAAGAAATTGCAGGCATGTGTCCAATACATATGCATACATCCATTAAAATCGACGTAAAGTGATGTTTACGCTTTGGTGAAATGATGGGTTAGCGAGCCGTGAAATCTCGAGAAATGTTTTCACTCAAGTAACAATTTTGTTTGTGTTTAAATTATACATAAATATAAAGGTTTTCGTTTCATAAAAAATACTTCACGGCATTATTTTAGAGTAAAACTATTTTACATTTGACCCAAGGAAATTTATATGATGTACTAAATATTCCGTTTTAAAGCGACATTTACTTGTAACATAATAGAAGTTGTGTCAATCTCTCAATAAGTAGTTGTGGAGCACTCTCGATACAAAAGAAGTAATTTCTCTAAGTACCATTTCACCTATTGTTCTGTGTGTGTAGTTTGTCCCATGTGTTGCGTACGTGCTGGAAAGGAGAAATAAGGATGTACTATCTAAAGCAATGTAATTGCCACAGCAGCTTGATCGGAGTGATTGGTGGTTCACAAAGACGTTGTAAAGAATTAAAAGCCCTTGAGAGATTGCCTTGGCAAAGAAAGAAACATTACCCAATTGACCATCTGCTGTATAAAAGGGAAGAACAGACGTTAACTTACAAGATCCTTTATCAAATACACCTTTGTGTTCTTCAGATATTTAGCTAGAGTAAATTTGAATTACAGATTTTAATTATTTTAATGTGGAAGTTTAAATTCGCAAAGAAATATCTTCTTTCTTAAGAAATGTAATGTTCAATTAATCTTCCGAAAGAAGTGGACGGTATGAAATAAAGGATTTGTATTGTAAGACTTTTGTTGTGCGAAAATATTATTTTCCTATGAGAAAGTTTTTCAAAAGTTCTGTTTTTTATTTACTAGTATAGCTTTAATAACAGTAATTACATTAATGCTTCTTTAGCGTCAAAACATACAACGGAGGTGGAATGACATTCTAGAAATACTTTACTACCTTGTACTCCTGGTCTGGGAATCTTTCGTTGAAAAACTAGATTTTTTTAAGACTTTTCGGTAACAAGGTGTTCAAGATATAAAGCATAACAAAGGAAAGATGGAATGTTCTTTTGCAATTTCAGTCTTCATTTTTCTTTCTATTTCATTCTTGACGCAGTCTCCTTATTTGATATTTTTTTCTGATCGATTTTAATTTGTGCCAGATGGTTTGTCATGAGCACAAGCTGAGAAATATTTTTAGCAATAGAATTTCGCGTAAGTACAAAGGAGGAACAGAATTATGAAAAAGAAATAGTGACAGTTTCATTATAACTTCTATTTCGCTTTCTGTGACATTTGTTCAGTGAAGATTCCGGATAGTGTTTTTGATGTAAAAATATATATTGAAAAACTTCGTTTTTTATCCTATAACCACTCAAAGCTAGTCTAGAATCAACAGTCCTATAATGAAAAGGATGCCTTTATATGAGCACTGTTTTGTTTATAAATTACACCGCGTGCACGTTGTGGATTACATTCCTACATTTTATCTGTACAATGAGCCTTCAAATCGTTTATCTCCAAAATCATCAATCAGATAATACTACATGTGCTGATGTGCACAGAAAAGTACGTCATCAAGTGACCACAGCACATCAATAATATTGTCAGCGGATGCATATTGTTTTAGACGATGTCTAATAAGTGTTCATCATTACTGATATTCACCTAAATGAACACATTCTCTATGTGTATTTTCCAGATTACAATCAGTTGTATTTTTACTGCGATGATTTGGGAATGGAAATTTTACTCTCTATTTCTATTGCAGTGAGCTTGATTTGCATTATAACTGATTTCCTTCAATACATTGCTTAATGAATGGTACAGTACAATCAATCATTTCATTCATCAGAACCTTGTCGCGTGAATACTGACCATTTCATTAAGTCAACACGTCTTCCAGCAATACACTTTTTATGTACACAAGTTATTCCAAAATAATCCATCTCTACACAATGCAATAGTGGAGAATAAGAGTGAACCAAATGGATTTTATTCTGATTAAATTGTCCATTTTCTCTGTTGATCGATGACACTGTCGAGTAGAAATCCGAGAGCAGCACATTCTCTCTATCGTCTCTCTCTGTACTATGTGATTAGTAGCATTAGTTGATGCTAGAATATAGTAGTTGTACGATGTGATTGAACAGCTATGATGAATAATGTTTGCTCCAACTGGTTGGACATCCTCCTGTTGATGGTTTGCACGCTAACTTCAAAGAAGCCTGTTCTCTCTACATTTTCAAACTAATAATATCATTCTCTCCGGGGTTTTTTCCTCCTTACCTGTACATGCATCATGCTATAAACCTATAGTGGTTTCAATATCCATCATTAATATCAAGAATGCACGCATGTCAAACTGCTTCTTGACGTTAGATTATTATTAGGGAACAGAGTTTTTTTTTTCTCTCTCTAAAAATAATGAGTAAATCGTGATTTAGCTTCTTCTTTTCTTGCGCTTCTACTGTTTTGAGGAAGCTGCTTCTTATTCCACTATTGCACGGTATATTTTGAAGATACTGATTAATGACTGTTATTATACCATAATTATTTTTTTTATTAGTAAAATGTTTAATTATAAAAGGTTTACGAAAAAATGTAGAAGAAAAATTAACACCTGATGAGTTTTTTAAACTTCGATCCCGGTTTTCCTATGTAACTTTTTCACCGGCTATCGCATGATTGCCTGTAGCACGTAATCGTTCATCTAACTATAGACAAGATTTTTTATGATATAAATGCACAATATTTTTCCTTCATATTTATATTTTTAAGGAAAAGGTGTATATTCCGAAAGATTTATAAGTCAACTTTTAGTTAAATCATTTCCTAAACATGTCAGTATTCGATTTTGATAAATAACTTTGCCTGCATCTTAATACAAATAGAGTGTACTTAAGAAAATAAGTTGGTTGTCCTATTTATAAAAGTTGATCATATACTTTCTTAATATTACTTCTAATACACTGTCAAAAAATAAATAATGTATCATCATTACCGTCATTGAAATTTGAAGTATCCAAGAGTTTGTATCATCACTCAGCTTCTCTAAAGAACATGCTTCAAAAACAGAAAAAATGTTTATAGACTACACTTGCTGTGGAAGGAAACCAGAATAACTTTTTTGTGGGTGTAATGATATGTACAATACCGTAATGGAGATGTGAAATATGAATTATCGACATTCGAGTATAAAGTTATTTTATTTACTGTGATATTGAAGGCTAGATCACGTTGACAGTCAGTTCATAGTATAATGCATGTTAGTGTAGGCTGATAATTTTAATTCACTAATAATTAAAAGTTATTGCTCCTTTTTTACACCTTTATGTTCAATGTCCGTACTTTACTTTTCCCATAAGTTATGGCAAATCTCATTATGAAAACTTTTGACCTCACATTTGATTAAAAAATTTATACTTCTCGTCTTTCAAAAATTAGGAACTGACAATTTGTTCCTCATTTTGACTGTACTCGGACATTACCCCCTAAATTATGGTAGAAAAACATAACAAGTTGACTTTTCTCACCAGTTCTAGTGTTCCGGATATTGTAATTTACAGTGCACATCAGACTTGCGTAGAATTATATATAATCCCCCATCTCGTCCCCCATTTTAATACTATTTTGAAATATTTTCCAGTGATAAATTATGTTTGGAGTCGTGTCACTTTGTTTAATATACTTTGAGCTATATTTCTCATCGCATTAGGTAAATATACCTCATGTATATAACAGAGAGTTACTAATTCTTTGGAGCATCTGCTTGGTCACGTACAGATATTTATGCGTTGTGGTTACTAAAGCTGTTAATCTTAATCTGTTATGGCATCGTTCTTTTGACACAAATTATTTTATAAAACAGATGGTACCTCTACTTAATTGAAGTTCAGAAGATAAAAACTTTACAGTCCACTACAGAACTAGATGTTATACAGTAAAAGTTCCCAGTCACTATGCAGATGAAGATGAACTTTCTTTTTCTTCCAGTACTCTACGGACGTACCGTTTTTCTTTTTTACCCCAAAACTATTACCTCATAAATATAAGTTCGTTTTCTTCTACAACACTTAATGAGAGGAGTGGAAAGTGAACTTTATCACAAAATCAGTTAATAACATAGTGGGTAGAAAACGTTTCAAAGTGTTGGATGAAAGAGTGGTAATAGGCGATATATTTATATTTTGTACTTTCTAAAAACCAGTATATTTTCCTAAGAAACGGTAAGGAGTCACGGCAGAAAAACCCTGTTCTATCCAATAAGTATATATATTATACCTACCAGTATATCTTTTTCTATGTAGTAAGGGTATCGAATACTGTGAAGATGGTCAGTACCGGATTCTCCTGTACCTAATCTAATAAAACAGCCGAATATATTTTTTGGTATCTCTTATGTTCCTTTTCCCCCCTCAATAGCAGTCTGATTAATGTACTTCCTGTATTTAGGGTAGGGAGTGTTACAATTCCTAGTAATACCATCGCCCCTATCGTATATTCTCCTTGTATCCTAGAGGTACAATATCCACCCCCTCCCTCCCTCTCTCCTTCCATCCCTCGATGCAGTACTTTTCTCCCTTAAATTATATTGGGATGCGAGGGAGAGCAATGGAATTCTTGTGGTCCCAAGTAACGCGTAATTTCCAAGGCAAGGAAGTGCTAGGGGTTTGTATAGTAGAACTATAATGAAAAGCGGAAAAGGCTGTGTTGCAGTAGTAATTTCTCACGACAGACAAAACTTTTCCTTCATTGCTCAAGGCTTCATTAACAGAGGGTGTGAGTTTCCTTTTTGGTTGCAACAAAATCTAAACCTTCAGCTCCACACCCAGGGAATTGCGCATGAGGCGTTCCAACAGATGCTTCACTTACAATTAACTCACGGTTAGGACAAATGGTAGATCATTTTACTTATTGGCAGCACTTCATTCTAATCTCCAACCAGGAAAGAAAGATTGTATGTGGAATAGAGAAAGATGCTGGGGTGGGGAAAACTGGATCAAATGGAGATGAGCATTCTAATGGTGGTTGATAGAAGGGATACCAAATGTTTCCTACTGGCGGGAATTTTTAATTGTTTTATCTAGATTTACAGATGTGTGGGACAAGAAAACAAAGTTTCTGGTTTCCAGATTTTTCATAGTATCCTTTACCTTTCGTACTGAAGAGGTCTTCCTATTTTTAACTAAGTTGGGAATTACTATTTCTACAAGTACCACATTATCGTAAAACAAACAATTTTCTGTTGCTGAATCATTGTCAAAATCGATTTGAAACAGAATTGCTAAATAATGGGCAAACCAAATTCGAAAAAGATTTGCCTTTATAAGTTTTTCAGGCTGCATTGAAATATCTGATTTTTCTAAACAAAAACTAAAACTTACAAAACAGGGAAAATACTAACTGTATTCTGTTTTTCCATTATTCTAACTTTCTAGGTTACTTTTTACTGAGGGAAGGGTATTATAAAATTTCCTTTCGTATATATGTAAGAAGAATGATTAATATCACATTCTTGACATACTGGATATGTTCCTAGATTGCTACAGATAGTAAAAGCAGAGGGTAACATTAACATTTGTCAATTGCTGTGCATCCTGTAAAACGGGGTCATTTTTTCTCATGCACTTTATACTCACAGCAGGAATATGGAAATATTGCTTGAGTAAAAGGAAATCTCTATTCTTCCTCTCAGATGTTTCTAGAGTGTTTCCCATATTTTTCTTCTAAAGTTGTTGAGTAACTTAACAAATGTTCCTTCGAAGAAAAATCTAACCATCCATGTGAAAAGAACTCCATTCACTTGTTTTCTAACGCTTTCATAAAAAAAATGAGGAGAGTCAACGTTAGCGCTACATTTTATAATCATTGAGCGACCAAGAGGAAAAAAAGTACTTCATATTTTTCTCATCTGGAAAGGCACAAATTTGCATCATACATGGTAAATAACATGTTGCTAGAAGAACCCTTTTATATGGACAATTTTTATACTCAATCTCATTCACTTAGGGAATGGAAATTCCTCTTGTGATAAAAATTGCATACGTTATATGCCTTCCGAATGAATATTTAGAAGAAGAAAACGGGGGTTGAAGAATCCCAAGAAATCGTTGTCATTACTTTGTCGTAAATACGGAAAATAGACTACGCTAACCAGTATGTATTGTGCGATGATAAAATCTACAAATCAAACGTGGAAATCTTTTTGGAATTGTTGTGTTGTGTAAAACAAGTCTTTATTATTTCGTTGTTTCTTATGTTTGTATGAGAACGATGTCATTTATTCTAATTATTATTATTAAAATGTTGAAATGGCAGGGTGTTTGAGTGAAGTCATGGTTTCTATTGTTCATATAAAAGGAAGGATGAAACGTTGTTTTCTTTTGGAAAGAGTGAAGGAGAAGGGTTCGAGGGAGGGGGGGCATAGAAGAGCGAGTGACAAGAAATGGTTTGTGATAATGTGAAAGAAATGACGAAGGAAGTTTGAAATGCGAAGGCAGTGGTGAAAAGGGAGTTAATGTAAAGGAAAGAAGGGCAGGAAGGTCTTCTTGGTTGCAATTGTGTCTGTTCACTGGGACACGATTCAGCAATCAAGCGACGAGCAGTCATGACACTTTCTTTTTTTTTTTTCTTCTTTTTTTTTTTTTTTATCTCATTCGTTTTTCGTTCTCCCTTTTTTGTCACCCTTTTGAGAGTGTGTGATGCTGGAGTTTGTGTCATATACAAATGCACATCCATTCCCAGACGGATGTGGCTCAAAAAGTTTTTTTACAATAAGCTAAGAAGGTACTTTCACAGTGGTATTGAGTCGTAGGAGGTCAAACAAGCAATTTACAATAATTACTTTCTTTACATGATCATAGTAATTTCAAAACATTTTAACTTCTTCATGTAACAAAATTTCTTCCAGTCTTTCCCATATTGAGTGAATTTTATTGAGTGAATTTTTATATATTTGCTTTCGAGCTGTGTATACCAGCAAAAGTAGTTGGGAAGAAACTTTTCCACTTGATGTAGGAGCCACAGGATTTCCATAACTTCAAATGAACGTCTGTTTTATTCCTAAAATGGTCGTTGACTCACAACTTTTCTACTGAAATAAAAAGGAAACTGATAGCAATGACAGACCTACAAAAGATAGTGCAAATCGAAAATGCAAGAATGAAACGTATTCTTGTCAGGAAAAAGGAATCATGTTCAGGTCGTTCTTTGGTGGAACCCAAAACGCATTCCGAATGTCGGATTTACTCACTTGGAGACAGGAAAGTGCTACAAGAAAGCGCATTTCAATGCAGATATATGTTGTAAATTCTTACTATGACACCATATATACCTTTACGAAGTGTTTCTTGAAAGTCGACTTCTTGGAAAATAATATCTCATTCGATATTGCGAATACAACAGTCATGAGTCAACAGCAAGTGGTATTTGATAGAATAATATATTTAAATATTTAGACCATCTTACAGTAAAAAAAAAAAAAAAAAAAAGATTATTTAAAAAAAAAATAAAAAAAATGTATTTTTTTGAAGTTTTTTTAAACACTATACATACCGGTATGCCAAAATATTTTTTATTTTTTTGACCATCTTACAGTAAAAAAAAAAAAAAAAGATTATGTATCCAATATATATGAAAATTGTATTTATTTGAAGTTTTTTTCAACACTAGACATACCGGTATGCCAAAATATTTTTTATTTTTTATAATTTGTTATGATATCAGTTTTATTTTATTGTAACAACATATCTCTATGTGTGTTTTATTACTATCTTTTTACTCTTCACTGGGATAACCAGTTTCAGAATCAGCTTTAAACAATGGTACCTCTTAGATAAGCAGATATCAAACTGGAAAAGTATACTAAAACAAGGAAAGCAACAAAACACTAAGTTTGTTTACAGTTTTATTATTTGAGAACTTTTCTCACAAAATTGTAAGGGCGATAGTTTAAAGAACTGTTATTTCCACCAAAATTATTATCCTCTGAACATAATTACGGTCATTGTATATTCAAGTGATGAAAAGTTGCTCCCTGTTTGTTTGCATATCGTCGAGTATGCTTATTAACATCTTGCTTTAACCACACACGTTCGTCAAGTACACACGACTTGAAGTTCCTAAACTGCCTAGAGTAGTACGTTAAGCTTTTCGTTTAACTTTCCCAACTTTTCTCTTCATCGAATTAAATTGGTTTCTAAGTTTCCCCCTTGGAAGAGTTAGCCCATTTCTGTGCCAGTTCATAACTTAGGTGACTGGCAGGAAAAGGCATCACATGCAGAACTATACACTTCAAATTAAAATAGTGTTTACTGTATTATGCAGACGAAGTTTATAAACGTGTGTGTTGATGATTTTTTTTTTTTTTTTTTTTTTTTTAAATATTAGTTTTTTTTCCTTGCATTCTCAAGCCGTGATGGTCTAGTGGTCACGACATTGCGTGCAAGCGCAAAGACCCAGGTTCGACTCCTGGTCACGGCATGTGATTACTGATGTGTATTGGAATTTGTTATGTAGTAAATTTTTAATATGGGAGTTTTATTTCGAAGTTTTTTTTTAATTCTTCTTCTTCAGTCTGTATGTTGATTGTAAGTAGTTTTGTTAAACTAGAAGACACATTATGAGAAATGTTAATTGAATATCTTTCGCATTGTACTTTTTTCACCTAAAATTAAATCGTCGCAAAGAAAAGAAATGAACATGTAGTTATACACGCAGGCCCGACTTGTATGTTTAATTCGGGAAATAAAATAAATAGACGTACCGGTAGTTAATAAAAAGTAACCTACTATAAAGCGAGTTTAAATGATCTTGAATAACGAAAGTAGCTTATGTGATATTTTAACAACATAATTACTGTAAGAGTAATAAACATAAATATTTAAAAGTCATTCTGTAATTGTCGTGTAAAAAGGCAAATAAATTGCCTCGGTTTTAAGTAAAGCATGTATTATATCACTTAAAAGTTAATATTTCCGTTCAATTGAGCTTGAAACAATCCGTGTACAATATTGCAGCGCGATCTAATCCGAAATTATAGCATACGAGATTAAATCAGCTCAACCCATTCCACAAAGTAATTTTGTTTTATATAATGGAAAGAAGTACAAGTCCCTATACCACTTTGACTTTCTGTACAGAAGTAATATTATGCTGACTCCGTATCCTGCAGTTTCCTTCCTGCAATGGTACTTTAGAGATTCCTCATTCCATTTATCTCCAACGATTTCTGTAAGTTTGAGTCGAGGGATTTGGTTCGTTTTTTTCCACTCACTGCACTTTTTCACTATCTTGTGTAGCAACATGACAATATAGTGTGAGGAGATGCCATTTCCACATCCCTTGTAGGTTTGTATTATTAAGTACTTTGAAATGCGGGAGGATTCTGAGCACATCCAGTCGCTTAGTTACAGTATACAGTATGTGGAAGGAAGGTAGAGATGGGGGAGGGAAGCTGAGATCTTCATTCCTTTCCCTCCCCTTCGATTTCCTCATCACGAACGAGAAAATGCCGAGAAAATCGTTCCTTTTCCGCAGAAATAACGAAAGTCTTCTGTGTGTATATATAGTATAAATACATTGAAGAAGGTATATTGGTGGTGGATGATAGAAAAAATGAGTCGACTGAGAAAGTGTAATGTACTTGGCTTCTTCTCGGTGTCGGTTTTCTGTAGATGCTGTTTGCTAAGCCTCAGCAGTCTCTGTTTCTTTCTTTCTTTTTTAGGAAATCCAATATCTCCAACAACTGTGGCATCGTTACAATTTGATGCTTTCTTTCTGCGGATTTAGTGCAATGCTTCCAAGAAATGATCCTATCATTTCAAAACTTTGCGCTTCTGCACGTATAATGTTTTTCTTTTACTACGGTTGCTTTCTTCTTTATTTTATTTCGATTTTTCTTTTTCCTTCGCTTTTAGTTTCGAATTTCAAGACGAATACAGTAGAAACATCAGATTATTTATAAAGCAAAAAAAATGAATATTTTGAAGTGTTTTTAATATTAGACTGTAATGAAGATAACATTACCCTGTCTTGCTCTGTGCGCCATAACAAAATAAGAACTGAGAAATTATTGCATGATATACCTACTAATAGCATATGATTCCTCCATTTAGTTTTCTTAAGAATACACCGTCTTATTTCTGAAAAAGTGTACCGATTTTTATTAATTGATCTGATATTGAAAATTGAAAAATAATATATAATAATATGTCAGAAATGTTCATGGACATCTTCCATTGAGGTTTTATATTTTTATGATATTATTTCTTGGCATTTTTTCAACAGTGCAGTAACACATGGAAGTGGCGTATACGTTGAATATCAAGCAAGGAAACATTCGGAACAAATAATTCAAAAGTTTGAGGAAATTTATTGCATCTAGGAAGCCCTAGTGTTGATTTATTCAGAAAAGTAATGGTGACTGTCTATAGTAGATTCTCCTAAACGAAATAGATAAAGAAGTCAGCCAGCAGTGACGATAAAATAAATAAAAAGGAGCAATTCTTCCCTCTCCGAATCCATCAAAGTTGGTGGATAAGTGAGAAAATTTTGAACTGTATTTTGCTTGATTGGATCTTACACTTAAAACTGTGAATGAAAACCTGCTAATCACGGCATCGTTACTTCCAAGTGCCACCATGCCCATGGGATCGAAGGTAAGGTGCTCATTAGGCATGCACCAATTTATATCACGCAATATGGCTGCTATTTTGTTCTAAAATATTTCGAATTTTTCATTTGTGCCTGTGTGTAGAACCTTTTATAAACGCTTCAATGGATAATGGTTTCTGTTTGAAGATTTATTGGATATCTTTTCTTGAATGAAATACGTTATCTATTAAATTGGTGTTCATCTTCGTAAATCACATGAACTCTCAAAGTGATGTTTCCTTATCTCCTTTTCTGTCTTTTGTTCTCTAAGTTCGGAAGTTAAATGTACGGTAGTGCTTCTATATTAGACCAAAAGGGGTGGGAGGTGGGGGAAAAAGTTCAATGATTTCTTGGACTTTTTCTATACTGCCTTTTCTCTTTTTATGTGCCGAGGGAGATTCAATTTGGATAGATGGTATCTCATGTAGTCCTCTTCCACACATCCCGAATTTGCTGAAATGTAAAACTTTTCTTCACAAAATGTAGGCTCTTATTTCTTAAAAGAATGGCATTGAAGTAAAATTGCAATCTAGGGTCATATTTCAAGAATACCCTCTGCCCGTTCTTCTGCCAATTCCTTGGAGTGTCAGCTATTTTCAACCTTAAAAAAGGAAGAAACATTCGGAATAGTGGAAAGGAAAATTTGACCACTATACATCATGTCGAAAGCAAAATCTTTTACCATAGAGTATTTTTCATCGTACCTCTTGTGACCCTTTCTGTCCCCACGTCCATGTATGCTGTTCTTTTGAGGTTTTGACACGGTGCCAACAATGACAAAAGTGCTCTTCTGATACTTACTTGGGAATTGGGGAGTAGAAGATATGCTTGCCGTGTCTACTTGTATGCTCACCCTTTGCTTCCAAATCTGTTCAGTGGTCTTCAAACTTTTTTCTCCCCCTCCCCTTAAAATAAGGGATTCCGTCCATAATTTCTCCTTCGGGAACTATTCCGTATATTCTGCATTTATTTGCATAATACTATTTGGTCATGCTGGCTTCTCGAAGTCCAGTGCGCAGCAACTATATATTTTTTAACCTTCCGCATAAAACCTATTACACTTTTATAACCTTTGCAAAAAAAAATGCGATCTGACGAAATTCACAATGAATGCGGATGAAAATAAAGTATGTTAACTTCATTGTGAACTTTTATGTATCTTTCCATGAGAATTGTAGCATCCCATTGTGTAGATTTCTCTATTTCTATCTAGTATACCATCTG
>JAQFYR010000549.1:0-12348 GCA_034694985.1 Campodea silvestrii
GTGTTTTTATGGCATAAAATGCAGTTTTCGAGAGATTCTTGACGAAATTTTACACATTTTTTCTTTATACTTTCAATTTCGTATATTTTATTGCCCCTCCTTTGAGCACCCATGCTCTGTCGAACTTTAAAACTCATATTTTGTCTTATGAAGCATCTACAACAAATAGGCAAATAATAGCATTATTATACTGATGAAATATAACGTCGTATATCTCATTTTTTCGTTACAAAACTTGAAAAAAATGCATAATACCATAAAATCAGATTATCACAAAGGAATAAGAGACGTAATATTGTAGGTACATGATGTATTACAACGAACTAGTACAATGATTTCCTACTACGTTCTTGTAACTTTGTTAACAACTAAATATTTGCTTTGATTTCGACGATTGTGGCATGCTGTATTAGTGATCACATATATTATTGTACATAACAAAAATGAGATACCGTATTATTATGGATGTATTCCATTTATTAATGTTGGCAAGCCTTAATCAGTGGATATTACACATTTCAAGAATTATTGAATTAATATAACTATCAAAACAGATACACAAAATATTACAAAGGCAAATATATATTCAAGTAATCCATAAAAAAGTTTTAATAAACCATTCGGTTTTGAATTGAGGCTACTCTTTCGACCGAATATTCTTTTGAACCGGTTTATTAAACCGGTTTACTGAACCGGTTCACTTAAACCGGTTTAAACCGGTTCGAACCGAACCGATAAAAATATATTTTAAAGAACTGGAACCGAAACCGAACCAGTATTCGGTCCTGAACCCGAACCCGAACCGGAGCACAAATTTTTACGGTTCGACTCCCTGATTTGAAAAGTACTTGGCTTCGTATGTGTTTATTGTGTTATGGTTGAGAAAAAAAGGGGTAAATTTGTATACCTTGGATTTTGACTATGTTTAACCGCTTGTTTCTACGACCTCTGGAACTCAAAATCCCGGGTTTCAAACGAAATCGAACATTTCGGGTATTTCCCGGGTACAAAATCGTCTTACGGACATGGAAACACTACCTATTACAGATAGGGATATTAGGGAACTTTTCCTACAATTCATGCTGCTAAAACATGCTGCAAATGATTAATCATGTAGTAAAAATACTATAACCAACAATTATCTGCATTCTGACAATTACAATCATTCATCCGCTTTCTTCCTGACGTTTATCATTAATTACATGGAATCAAATTTTGTAAAGACGCGTAATTTCAATTTTCAGTTAATTTATTCCTTAATTGATATTAAACGGGCACATAATCTGAGTAATAACTTATCCCTACATTATTATGCTCTGCTCCGTGAAAATATCGAAGTTCATATAATTATGAGGTAATTCATTCCACTATAATAAATCAAGTAGTTGACAAAATTAATCATCAGTGTCATATTATTCCCTTTTATTATAGTAATAACCACAGCTGTCATACCGAGAACTAATATCTCGCATAATAAACTCTCACTCTTTCTTACCGACGTTAAAAATACTCTTATCTGGCGTCGATTCTAAAAACCTATAAAAAGATTCATACTGCTTAAAAGAACTGTCACATTTGTAGGTTAGCAAAACACACAAAAAATGTAATACTCATGTTATTAAAATATCTATTCCTTTCTTTTCAGTCTGTCTTAATGCAGGTCGAGGAACCAATGAGCATCTGAATCGTTGTGACGTCACGAACGCATGGCTCTCCGTTGGAGTGAAGGCACGGACTCCGGATCAGTAGGAAGTGAGATTTCGGGCGGAGACACTCTCGATGATTCTGTGTTTGTGAGTGACGATACGAAAGTGAGACGGGAGGAACGGGGTCAAAAAGTGATATTTATGTGTTTCGAGAAATTTATTGCTCATTCGGATTAGGTTGTGGTTTATTAGTCACCAAATTAATTTTTTGAGTTATTCAATTTTACAACAAAATTATTTGGTTTTTGGTAATTATAATTTAATTAGTTCGGTTATTTGTTCTGAGAATGTGAAGTAGTGGCATAATTCGTACTTAAAGTGATGTTAATTTCTCCAGATATCGCGTGGTTTTTATAATAATATCGGAAAGTATTGCGAATATTTTGTAGTTTTATAGTCAAATTAATTTCCATTCTATAGCTTTAGTCAAATAATACTTTTTCTAAGTAATTCACCTTATACTAAAGAATCACTGTTGAGATTCCGTACTTTGAAATGATTCGGTCATTATTGACCTGTTTTAAAATGTTATTTCTGTGCATTTCTACCTTTAATTAGTACCTACATTTTTTTTACCTTCAGATCAACATGATTTTATTTATTTATTTGAGTGCAGTAACAAAATTTCAGCTTTTACTTCACCTCTATTCTAGCCCGCATTGAAATATTTAAAATTGTCATTTCGCGAAAATCAATAGCAAGAGTAAACAGACCAAACGTTTTCCTGAAATAATAACAAAAATAAAATCAGATACGTACTATCAACAAACTGAGTCGAATCACATTTAAAATAATTTATGTTGATTTCATAGAAATCTACGCCGCCCTCTTTAATACTCAAGTACTTCACTTCGTCTTACTTCACATTTCACCCATAGTTACAAATTGTTTTTCCCTCTCGAGTTAATGATCAAAAGAAAGCGCAAGAACAAATTTAAATTAATTTCTTTGACCATAAAGTAATAGTAAAAAGTGAAGAAAGGGTTCCACTTAAAGAACAGGAGTTGTTGAATTAATTAATTTTTTTGAAATGTCAGATTCAAGGAAAAGGCAAAGAACTCCAGACGGAATAAAAGCTGATGGAACACTCAGATTAACTTTTGCAGCTCTTCTTTCCTTACAGGAAGAAAGTTAATTACTCTAGTAGATAAACAAAAGAAGAAAACACTCTTCGCTCAGATTCACAGATCGAATGGTGGAAATATCAATTAAATTTAGTTTGCTAAACAAGAAAATAAAATTCTACGTTTGACTAAATTGGTTTAATTATTGTCATAATGTGTAGATGATTAAAAATCATACAATAAAGGAAACTCATAAACAGTGTCTATGCTACATACATCAAAAGAATAACTTCTAGCTCGCATATTATGGAATGCAGAATAATTTTAGTGTACTTCTCATATATATTTTAATTGACTTTCCTTTGTTCACATATATCATAATGTCACAGAATTGTTTCGAAATGACATCAAAAGTTTTAATAATTAATTACACTTATTTTAAAAGTACGTGACTTGTATGCAAATTACATTTTGTTATAGGAGAATTATGATTAAAACACGATAGGGCACGTGTGAGGGAGAATTCAGGATTTGACTCTTTAGGTGTAAGTCCGTAAATTAAAATTATCTGACCTCAAATATTCCTTTATTATATACACACACTCCCTCTCTCTTAATATGTTTATTGACTTAAGTATAGGAAAACCGCAACGAAAATCAATTATTCAATGTCGATGAGTAAACGCAGCAATAAGAACCGACGCGTACGCCTCTATCACAATAAAGTTGAAACATTTCTGATTTACACATTAAATCGATTTAATTTAGTTGCCTGAAATTACTGAATGAAATTAAATTACTTTGCCACTTTGTGCTGAATGACCGTACATGAGTTAAAGAGCAAAGGCGTGGCTGAGAGCTGTAATGATACTGAAAGTGAAGTTCTAATCATCACTTTTCACTATATGTGAGATTTTTTGTATCAGTTTGCTTGCTGTTGACAGATATTAATGTGAATAAAATGAGCTACAAGTTTTCCAGAGGGTGGTATCTCAGTAATAAATCATAAATGATCACAACAACGAGGAGAAAATAATGTGGCAGTTATCCACCTCATTGCCACATTCTACTCTAATACTGTATAATGATGCAGAAATTATACTAATTTTGATTTATTTTTGTTTAGTTTCATAATAATGAAGTTTATTTTTTCTTTTATTGAATCAGTTATTCGGAGTCTTCAATCAGCGGGACGAAATACTGTCCTTTTACTTGATATAGAAGAGTAAATCGGTAAAATTGATTTTTTTACTATGAAGATTGTACGCTATGGCTTGTTAGGTTTTTATCGTACTTTGGACGATTATTTATAAATTAAAGCTGGATGTCCAGTTAAATTTTACTCCAACATATTATGATAATTTGACTTTTTCCCTATAAAATTTTGTCCTTAGAAATATAAATTTTGCATTATATTACTTATAGTTTAACTGTGTAGTTCTATATTCATAGTAGTATTGTGGAAATTTTAATACATAAATTTTTCAGTTATGATTCAGCAAGAAAAGAATGTTTTAATTAAAACGGAATTATACTAAATCAGTTTCCAATTAAAAACTTACGTTATTAAACCAAATTCGTTCCAATCTTTACAAATGAAAAGAAATAAGAAATAAATCTACCTGTCAGATTTAGCTATTTGAAGTATATTCGTAATGGTAAATAAGTAGATTATTTTTCCATATATATTTACTACATTTTACAACAGATGAAGGCGTATCACTAATCGGGATATAAAATAATATAGTATAAATGTCGTATTGCTTTAGAGAGAGATAATAGACATTATAAATCCACGTTAATAACCAAAAAGTCCAAAATGTTTGAGTTGTCCGGCATTCTTTGCCCACTGTAAAATATACGAATTTAGTCTTGAGTCATCTTAGATTTTTTTTATATATAAACTCAGAATTTCATTGTCCTATGCTTTCTTGGCGGTGTTGAGTTGATGAACTTACTTAAACCAAATATTCAATTGCGTAGTCTGATAGCATCAACCCTTAAAAAACTTTTTAAATGCAATAAATTTCAAGTTTGAATGTGCTTTTGGAGGTTTCAGCACATATTTAAAAAGAACATCGTTTCTGATAATTATAGAATTGGTAATATATATAATATTGATAAAAACGTAGCTGTGGACTCATGATCAATGCAGATTACGTAGAAACTCTCTTACAAATATCGGTGTCTTGCATAATAGTGAAAACCGTTGTTAAGGATTTGATCATCTTCAACGTGAACATTTATTACCCTGATTATAATATACTCGAATCCCTACTAATATACTTCCTCACCACCACTCTGCAGTATTCATTGAGTACCAATACATATTTAATTCTTCATTCATCCATTTATTAAACTTTCAATCTCATATATACGTAGTGTGGCATACCACAATATATATACTACATAACCGTAGAGTAAAAAGAAGTTGGTATTATTGCTATCCTTTACAGGAAATATATTGAATTCCGGGCAATCGTTGAGGCGAGCCTTATCCAGTTTCACTTGCATTCTATCGGACCGACCTATGAAAGAATCTATATACAGCTTCATGAGTAAATTTTCTTTGTTTGCGAAGCTTAAAGTATAATATCGCTCTTGAATCGATACTAAAGATGAAGTGCTTTGAAACAAATGATGCTAGGGTTATTTAACAGTATACTAAAAATAGACGCTAAGAGATGAACCGTAAAGGAAGAGTTTTTTAAGAGAATTCTGAAAACGCCTTCAAAAATAACTACCGAAACAATAGAGAAACCATACCTTTTATGTCTTGTTCTTCACTTTATTATACCTCGTTCCCAAAAACAGAATATATTGGAAAATTTTAGCCCATACACGGAAACGCATTCAACCATTCATTGATATACGATGATAAATAATTACACTCTCCATTGGCATGCCAAAGATACAAGCTGTGTTTACAATATTGAGATCCAAGAATGTGATGAACAGTTTCGTCTAAAACTTTTTTTGTCTTTAATATCAATAGTTTGCAGCAAATTTATTGGTTTGATTACCATATGAACTTAAAAAAGAAAACTATTAGAATCCTTTGTTATTGTACTTCAGAATAGTAATAAAAGCTTAGAAAGTGAGTGAATGTACTTAAAGTACAGTGTACAAAATATTTGATATACGTACCATGGAAATTATTTGTCATTATTCTTTAAATAGTGATTCATGTATATTTCAATGGGTTATTCTGTGTAGGAAATTAATTAAGGTACAGTGAACCTATTTTTCATTTCATGGATCTACAAACATTTGTTTGTTCCGGAATCGTTAAAGATTAATAAGTCTCTGAAGAAATTAATCTTAAAGATAGGATGAAAAAATATAGATACTTTAATTTTTATCGAGATGGAAACCGAAACAATAAACGTAACAACAGAGATAAGGTTGTCTGTACTACAGACGTACAGAGTCTAAAATTTTACAAAATAATGTCTAATTATTAATTAAAACAGAGTAGCTTACTAACTTGTACGTATCAGTACTCCTTTCGCTTATTAAAACATTTATTGAGAAAGTTTAGTTTTACAATATTACATCTGATGCTCTTCTTGTGCATCATAGTGTAAATAATAATTTTAATTGGAAACACAAAGCGATTTAATTGCTTATTATACAATCAAAAGGATGGAGATAATATATGAAACGAAAAAAAATCATGACGTGGAGCTGATTGCTTTTCCAGGACAGAGTAATTTATCGATGAAATAATCAACAGCGCTGTTGAATATTTCCTTAATTTTCACCAATTTACAGTTTATGTTTATGGTAGATTGGTAGTACAGTACAGTTGAGGTACTAAATATAAAGTTTCTTATACATTGTAGCTAGGAAAGCTCACTGTAGAAAGGTCCTGATTTTACTACAGTTTGATATGGCTTCGAGATTTTCACTCTTTTTTCCTTCTTTTAGTCTGTATCAGTGTTCCCGATTAATTTATTATTTTTTGTTTAAATAGCTTTTGTGACTTTCTTCCTAGTATTTGAGATTTTTTTAATTAAAATAATTTGTACGCAATTACTCTTTTTTAATATACCATATACAAATTCATATTTCTCTACGGGGTACATAATGTTTTGTTTACTCACTATTGACATTCCTCTGACTTGACAGAAGTTGGAACCCACACGCAGCACTCGAAAGTTCAGAAATTAGTTCGCAATCTGTGTTACAGTTTACGAATTAATGATTTTAGAAGTTTCAGTACAAACTGTTTGTGAATTTAAAATGCAATTATTTCACATATAGCAGTATTGTTTCTTTTGAAAATTAAGGTTTCAGTGCTGATTAAAATACACTTTTAAAAAACAATAATTTACAACAGACTATTTTCCTTAAAATATATATATTTCATATGCGGTTAGTTTTTTTTAAAATTTATTGTATAAACAAAAAAAGCTACAGCTACAAGCATTGTTTTATATTTTTCTCTGCCAACACTTATTTCAGGAACAAAACGTACTTGTAACTAATAAATCATAATTATTTAATAATATATTGAATTCACGATTGAATTTAAGTATTCGTTGAAATAGTACTTCAAGAAATAACATCAAACAGTATTAAATGAAAGCTTTACAAATCATAACAAAATTATAATTATTATGCCAAAGATACAAGCTATTGATCAAACTGCGACATAAAGTACCTTCAAGAAAAACAAATTAATTTTCAATTAGTACCATATCTTCGTATACGGTATAAAATGTTAATCACTGTTCTAACCCCGTATTCCTCCGACTCACATCCGTTTTGTGGTGCGTAAATTCTATCGTGTATGATATGTGTGTTTATTAGGTGAACTCCGGATCCCAAGATGTTGACTTGACAGATTCACCACGTCCCTTGCTCAATAGATCACGTGATAGGATCACCAGAGTCAAAAAGGCAATGCTGCCAGATCCAGAAAGGTCAGCTTCATCAACTGTGTGTACTTGTCATCATTTTGATGATGACCTGTAGAATTGGAGTAGATTTGGCTGCTGACTACAGTAGTATACAATAGACAAGTAAGGTGAGAGTGCACCTGTGCCAAGCAGAAGGCTTCAACACATTCACTTTGCAGCAAATGTTTTATTGCAGATCAGTGGCACCAATGACATTCATTTATTCAGAACGTAAAAGTATTTTTTATATAAAGTAATTCTTAAAGTTTTGAAGTTTCTCTTAATACATATTCAGTATAAAAAAAGAAAGAAATTTCTCTACCTGTCAGAAGCCACTGATGTGAGATTTTCAAAAGATTTATCACACATTGCACTTAGATAAAATATTCAGCAGCCAAATTTCAGTTGTGTCCTTTTATGTTAATAGTTGGAGTTTTTATATACATTTGATCGTGTATTTCACTAATTTATTCCCCTCAAATAAATATAAATCAGAAATGAAAATATGTGGGCAAATGTATACAGAACACTCCTTTCTTGCCTGTGCTTCTGCATGCCTGTGAACACGTTTTTATTCTCGTACATATTTCACTGTCAAATATTGACAAAATATCCTCTTATATGCTTTTCAAACAGTAAATATCCGTGAAGCAGTTTTTCCGACGATGAGTTTCTTAGAATTTTTCTTGTTCCTTGTAACATGTAGTGCACTTTGGTTACGTCAATAATGTAATCCCTGAGTGACGTTACAGAGAGATTAAAGAAGTCGCTCCAGATAGAAGAACACTTAGCAGTTTCCTATTATAAAGGAGTTCTGTACGCTGTAAGATGGATCTGTACGTAAAACAGAAATGTAGGGGGGGGGGGTTTGAAGGGGGGATCTCGTGGGATTTCAAAGATGTTAAAATAATAAAGGCTGCGTTAGTTACGTTGCTTCCAGGTACAAAAGGTATACTCTTATAAATACTACTCAGGAAGTTTGCTTATATTAATATTGTGGTTGTTTTAATGTGTTTGTATTCACAATGTGGTGATTATTTGTACAAAAGTTTTAAATCAACAGAACGTAAAAAGAAAAGAAATTACAGCAAATACACGAGAAAACTATTTCATACATTATTATATAATTATGTCAGCAATACTGATACATTCTGTTATAACTACAATTTTCGAGAAATTAATCAATTTACATTCAAAGTTAAATTTCACGATAAATCGATAAAAACAACTGCATGTATATAATGTACGTGGACTATAAACCCATCATTTTAATGTAAAGTACAGCATAAAGTGAAAAGTACAATCTGCGCTTTCATAACAAAAAATCAGTTGCTTTTCAAACAACGTCACCAACTGTTAAAAAATTACGCTCAGGACGTCAAAAACATGTACAAAGTCAGACCTACTGTATTTATATGTACTTCACCTATACGGTAATTCAATTATTTCACAAATGTACAGACACATTTCTATGTGTCAAATTTGTAAACATTCTCTATGATGAGAAGTAACCATTAACATTTATTAGAATGAACCCTCATATAGTGTTTATTTTCATACACAGCATTATTAATCCTCTATTGCGTTAGAACCTTTATTCGACATTTTTTGTATCCAACGTGAGTACCCTGTAAAATAACAGAGTGAGGTATGATTTCCACTGATTGCAGCCTCACCTCATCCATTAAGTAGGGGAAAATGGCGCCTAAAACCAACATACTGTCACATTGCAGATTGTATTAATTTGTGTTCCGTTGAGAGATAATCTTTGGCAGAGGGATTTGCGTGTATTTAGCTCTTGTCCAACTAATTGGAAACGTATTTGACCAATAGTAAATGGCCTTTGAAGATCAGTTGGAGGCTAGAGATTGCTGTTATTTATGACTGACGGTGGGTGGATAATTGCGAATGGTTGTTAGATATTTTTGAACTATAAAATTACTGTTTGATGTCACTTTGTACAATGGAGTTGAATGGGGGTGATGCTCCAGTTTGATTACATAAATTCTAAGTTGCTTTTGAACAGGAAGGTAATTTTTACGAAATCTGTACCATTGTGTTTGTAATGTCGTACGAAGGTACAATGATAATACTTAATAGCACGTTAATTTAAAGTCGTGAAATGTATATGTGTGGTTGTGGGTGTTTGTGACTACGAATTAACAAACTTGAACGATCTAAATATAATCTCTCCGTGGGTTGACTATAGTTCAACTGTTGTTGATCTATAGTTAATTAATTGAATGTTGTAGAACTTCACCGATATCGGGATCGGTTATACGTTGATGTTCACTTCTGCTGCAAAGTTATCATACTATTGTGTGCCACATTGCTAATAATAAGTTGAAATATAATCATTTCTGTTATTATTATTATTGTTATTTTCAATGTTTTATTCAGCAGTAAAAAATTGTTCTCTCAGTTTTTATTTCAAATCACCAATGTTTCTCTTTTGTGATTTTATTCTGGACGTCTGAAATTATTCTGTGTAATTTTATTACGCATGTGGGGTGCTCGGTAATATTTTATTCTACAACGCTGAGAAAATGGAGTTTTAGTCCTGAAACTCGAAAAAATGGGAGGTTTCCACATTAATATGTACAAGCTGCTCTATTAAAGTACCAAACACATATTTATCATCGATTCACCTAGTATTGTAAACCAATCATGTTGTGAAATTGTATGTTAGTAGTCCAAGTACAATCCAATAGTCAATGGCGCACCATCACGCGATTATACCGAATCATCTTCCCAGCAGCAGGAGACATATCGTTGTTGAATTCCCAGTCAAAATATAAACCAATTCAACTCAAAATGACACGTATTGATTTCTTTGAAACTAATACTTTCCACAGTTCCTGTATCCAACTCAAGCCCCATACCAAAACGGTTTGCCCTTCAACTTCCGGTATGATAAGGGACCCCTGGCAAATATGTTTCACGCAATTCTTCCATTACACTCCCCCCCCCCCATTCCACCCTCATCTGTCTCTCTACTGAATTTAGGAGGAAAGGCGAGTTTTGGTTGTGATTTAAACCCGAGTATTGTTCGTGATCATGCTCTACAACTAACGACAAAGTGTTAATAGATCATAGAGGTAGTGTTTTATGGTTGAGTTGTTCGCTTATAGAGTGTGGGTGGGTATATACATGTGGTTCAAAGGGAGGAAGCGAGAGGAAAATTGGAAAATTGTGTAATTATGATGTTCATCTGGATATATCGGATATTTTACACAGCTGGGAAGAGAGTCGAAGAGAATTTCAACATTAGACCGGTCTGGGGTTAATTATAACAGGGATTTACGTTTGAGAAATTGTTACGATTAATACATCAATTCTAAAATAACACTTGTTCAAGATAGTTTATTAAAATCATGAGTTCTCCATAAACGTTTGTAGCCATATGCACAGCGAAAAATTTACTTTACTAAAGTTCGCGTTACTGGCCGATGATAACCAAAAACGGAATATTTCAGTGATTTCACTAATAAAATTGTTTTCTATATAAAAACATGGATGGATATTTTGTTATACAGAAATCTGTTCTTAATTATCCGTAACAGAACTTAAAAATTTACTATAGCACAGAGTTTCATAAAAAAAATCTCGTTAACAATAAAACTAAAAGGAAAAAAAAAAATTCTTACTTTATTTGTTACCCATTCTGCTAGATCATAATTATTTTATTAAACAACTTGTTAAACCAATATTTATTCAACAACTTGCGAAAATAAAATGATCTAGTTATTTCGCTGAAAGCACTGAAACTACAGTATTTGTTTTGTTTTTTTGTTTAAAAAAAGGAAAAAAGTCCATTAATTATAAAGTGAAATTTGAGAACTTGCACTAGGACACTTGAAACCCTAGAAACTATAGTTGCCCCATCTCTCTCTATAAGCAATATGCTTCAAAAATTTACCATTCAATTAAAGCGTAGTTGAAGGAACGTGGACAACTCATTTTCACACATGCTGTAGTGAGTGAAGCAAAGCGGTGCCGCCAAAGACTTTTTTGATGTTGAACGGTTTCATTAATCACTTTTCACTTCAAACAGGAAGAGAATATTAATTGTCCCTTGTCCGTTCACTACTTTTCCTGTATAACCTGATAGCATAGAAGTAATGCAGTATATGCTGGTCAGATTGCATGGGTGGGGTATAGTAGGAAGATAGGCGTAGGGAATCAGGGAGGGTCTTCACACTCAGAAATAAAGAAAAGTAAGAACGTTTAGGTCATTCTTATTATAGAAGCAAGTTGTATACGATTACATCTATTACGTGTAACCAGGAAGGCATGCCTTCCTGGTGTAACGCTGTAATATTCCTGGTTTTATGCAATGTACATATTGTACTGAATAGTAGAGGAGCGGAAGATCAAACAGCAGGTGCTGCCATCCTGTATTAATCAGTACAATATCTTCATGGTTGAATTATATACCTTAAGGCCATTAAGGGTGATTTATAAACATCAGTTTAAAGTAAGAGTTATTAGTCTTTTTACTCTGTTTAATGTAAATACGCTTTCTTCACTTTCAATTTAATTTAAAACAAAAAAAGGTTTGCTGTTTCTGTTCATATGTTTAAAAATAAATCCAAAAGTAACGAATGCAAGCTGCTCTTAATATTTTCCTTGTGACTTATTGACTTGTATCTTGGTCCTTGAAATGTAACAGCG